>JAGTTD010000017.1:4408100-4589088 GCA_018398585.1 Simmondsia chinensis | reverse complement strand
TATTTTAACTTATTTACGTTCTTAAGTTTTTGGTTAAAGATATAAGAGACTTTTTTTTAGACTCCCGTTCCGGGCTTTGTTCAGTTTTGTTTTATTTTAACTTATTTTACGTTCTTAAGTTTTTGGGTTAAAGATGTAAGAGATTTTTTTTTTCCGAACCGGAAGCGAGTTAGGGCCCCGTTCCAAACTTTGTTCAAATTATTTATTTATTTATTTATTATTATTGCTATTATGATTACGGGTTTTGGTTTTATTTATTGTACCAGTATGTGCCGGGGTTTGTCATTTCCAGCTAAAGATAGAGTGTGCAAAAGATGAGGCAGCTTCGCTCTGCCATCTCGATGCTGCATACTCGTGTTGCAGAGCAAGCTATTCGACTTCGAGAGTAAGGGCCTCGTATTCCAGAGTAGGATGCCATCATTTTTGGAGTCCCGGAGCAAGACACACGTGCCATTGCTGATGACAAGAGGAGCTCATTAAACGGATTTTTGTCGAAGGATTCCTTCGCGGGTCTCTAGTTTTAAGAAAATTTTGACGTCTTATCTGCCTCGAAGAGTTCGATGGTCTTTCGTGTAGGCGTCTCTTCCGCCGAAAGGGGCTTACGTCTTTAAGCATCGGCGTCTCCCCTGCCTTGGAAGGGGCTTACAGCTTCAAGTGTCGGTGTGGGCTTGCGTCTCCTGTTGACATTTTCTCTTTTTGTCCCTCTCTTTTGTCTTATCGGAGGTGAATGATAGGTTGTATTGAGTCTTCAGATGGGAACTCTTTGGTGTTAGTTTTTGAAAGCTCCGTCCTTGTCTTTGATGTATTTTTTATGTTAAGGGAACGGTTTACTCGGGATGTATTGTATAATTCGTTGTTGTAATGCCTATCCGTTTTTTTGCCTTTCTTCGTTCTTCTGCTTGATTTTGTCTAAGTATGGGTGCTTTTCCTGCCTTGAAAAGGCTTATTGTCTCATGCATCAGCGCCTTGCCTGTGTTGTGTCGGCTTGCGACTTGTGTTGCCCCTTGTGGGCCCTCGACTTGCATTATTTCATGCAGGTTTTTGGCTTGCGCTGCTCCGTGCGGGCTCTCTGCTTGCGTTGCTCCATGAGGCCCTTGGATGGAGTTGCGGCATGAGGGCCCTCAGCTTGCATTGGCTCGGGCGGGCCTTAAGCCCTGTGTTGATATTTTTTTTTGTCCCGGGGGCCGTGGTTTCACACGTTAGCTTCTTGCCTGCCTTGAGTGGACTTATGGCTTGCTTGTCTTTTCCGCTTCGAGCGGGCTTCTCTTTGCTAGTCTTGGTGAGTTACCTGTCAAAAATGGGTTAGCTTGCTGTGAATGGATCTACAGACTTGTATCCTGTTGCGGTCGGTGCCACGAGCTTACGATTTTCATTCATCGTGGATAGATCCATGGGCTTGCGTCCTACCGTAAATGGATTACGGTCTTCGTTCGCTGCTGACGGATCCATGAGTGTTTTGTCTAGCAGGGGTACAGAGCCATCCGGGCTTACGGGTACAGTTTGCCACGGACGAACCAACGGGATTAGTTTGCCACGGATAGACCAACGGGCTTTGTTTGCCGCGGATAGACCAACAGACTTTGTTTGCCGCGGATAGACTGATGGGCTTAGTTTGCCGTGGATAGACCGACAAGCTTTGTTTGTCGTGGATAGACAGATGGGCTTTGCTTTTTATATTCCACCGGCCTCGAAAGGACTTAGGCTTTTATTCGACCCACTTCAAAAGGGCGCATTTAATAACCGAGCCACTACTATTCAAGCTAGTTCTATTATGCTGGCTTCCGAAGAGCATATATTTTGCCTTGGTGAGACTGACAGGGTTTCATCCGTCCGATGTACGGGGCTTAGGGGTTTTGTTTGCCGCGGATAGACCAATGGGCTTTGTTTGCCACGGATAGACCAATGGGCTTTGCTTTTTATATTCCACTGGCCTCGAAAGGACTTATGGCTTAAAGTGAATCTCGCCAGCCTATCGAAGGGCTTACAGCTTGAGATGAATTCCGCCCACCTGAGAAGGGCTTATGGCTCGAGAGGAATTTTGCCTGCCTGAGAAGGGCTTATGGCTTTGATTAGATCCATTATTTTTGCAGGAGATAATTTTTCACAGCAGACAAATTGCTTTTTTATTTTGTAAAGGGCGGGATACATCTTCATTCTGGTCATAGCCTCATGGATAGCATTTTTTTGAATTCAGAATATTCCATGTTCGCGGGATAGGGGCTTCGCCCAGCCGTTGCAAGTGGTATGCCTCATCTCTGGTTGTCCGAGAGACACGGTAAGGGCCTTTTCAATTAGCGAAAAGTTTCCCATGGCGATGTCCGAATTTCTTTTATCCGAATGGCGGGGTCTTAGACTTTTCTCCCCTATCTCTGAGCTGGCAACTCGGCTTAGCTCATCTGTGATGACGTTCGCGATTCGTGGCATGAGGTGAATTTTAAAGGAGGAGAATGCTTTTGCTCTCTCATTCAACGTTTCTAGATATTCCTTTATGATGATGCTTTTTGCTCCCGTAAGTCCCCTCGCCCTGCTTGACGACCAGCCGAGGGTTGCCAAATACCTCTACATGGCATGCCCCTGCTTTTTTGCGTCATACTCAGCCCATAGAAGAGTGTTTGGTATTCGGCCCTCGTTGTTTCCGGTCTTGAACTTGAACCTCAGTGCATGGGGGAAGTGTCGCTTCTCGGGCAAGGTGATTAGATGGTGACTAATGATCCGGCTATCTATCTCTGGCATCTCATATGCTGAATGCGTGAAGACCTCCTAGTGTTGTCGGGGCATCTGCTGGATTTGGTCCCTTACGTCCATGCCTGTCTGCATCCCTACTAGGACAGATTTCCCAGGTCCTATTTCGACTTTGACGGTTTCCTTCGGTCCTAAACCCATCTTCTCCCCGCCTCCGTCTCCCTTATCTCGGGTACGTCTTGGGCGTGGCAACATCTGCGAGCCGTTTGCTGACAACCTCTCATGGTCATGATGCCCCCTTTCGTTAGTTTAAACTTCACGGCGAGGTGGTAGGTCGACACCACGGCCCCTAACAAGTTCAGCACTGGGCGTCCTAGGATGATGTTGAATGCTGAGCGGGCCGCCACGACATAAAATTCAGCACTGAGCGCATGTCTCCGTTCTCCATCTCCCAAGAGGATATCAAGCTTTATGGCACCAAGTGGATCGAAGACCTCGCCAGAGAATCCCGCGAGCGTCCCTGTCTTAGGGAGCAACTCCGTGAGTGGTATTCCCATCCGTTTGAAGCAACGAAAGAAAAGTATGTTGGCCGAACTTCCTTGATCCACCAAGATCCTTCGGAGGGAGTAGTCACGGACGTCCATGGTGATGACCATGGGATCCTCATGTGGAGTTTGGACGTTTTCAAAGTCTTCTTGTGAGAAGGTTAAAGGCTTACACCTTCTCATTTTGCCTCCTCCTCTCCCGGTGATACCGAGACTCGTGTCCTCTCGTTCTTGTTTTATGGCCAAAATCACGTGCCTCGGCGCATGAGCTGCGTTGCCTAGCTCTTCATGGGCGAGTCCGAAAGTTCCGAGATTGAGTCTCTTCACATGCACGAATTTTCTAAGGTCACCTTTTTTCTCCAATTCGTCTATCCAATATCGGAGTACTCGACTGTCTTTAGTATCATGCCCCGAAGTTTCGTGGTACTCACGCCACTTCTTTCAGTTTATCCCAGCATCAGTGTCCGTGTTAGCCCGATCTTTTTCTGCATCACCTTTCTTCCCCAATTCGCTCACTCGGCATCGGAGTTCCCGACATTCTTTTGTGTCATGCCCCGGTGCTTCATGGTACTCGCACCACTCCTTCCAGTTTATCCCGGCCCCGGTCTTTTTTTGCATCACCCCTTCTTCTCCTCCAAGAGTAACTAGGGCAGTCTTCTTGGGCCGGGTTTACGTGTGCCTCTTGTCATTCTCTCGACCCTTAAGTTAGGGCCAGGAGCGCACATCTTATGCTTTATGTGCTCGTATCTTGTCGGTTCTGCTCTGGTTTTCTGTCTTGGCAGTTCATCCTTGGCCATCACGTCCCTGGCAATGACGTATTTGTTGGCTTTCTCGTCCAAAGTGCATCCATGGTAGCGGGGAGGGCTTTTGCAAGGGAAAACTTAAAGTCGCTGTTTCCGGAGTCCGTTGATGAAGGTGATAATGGCAGTTTGATCAGGTAAGTTTGGGATGCTGATCATTGCTTTCGAGAACCATCGCACAAAGGCCCTCAAGGACTCGCCGTCGGCTTGTTGGAGCTGAAGAAACTAGGCAATGGTCTTCTTTCTTCTTTTGTTGCTAAGGAAGTGATGGGTAAATTTCTCCGAGAGTTTCGGATCCGTTGGGGAGAGAGGCAAACCAAGCCTAGGCCATCCCCTTTAAGGTGGTTGGAAAGCATTTGCACCATACGTCTTTGGGGGCATCTTGAATGTACATTCGTGCTGCGAACCCCGAGATGTGGTCGTTCAGGTCTTGTGTCCCATCGAATAACTCCAAGGTGGGTACCTTTACCTTCCCAAGGTCTTGCGCAACTGTTCCTTTCGAATCGGTGTCGGTGTTTGCCTCAAGCGAGGGAGGGACCCTTGTTGGCGTGTTCCCGGGCTCCGTGGGTACCTCTCTCTTTCTTGCTAGTTTCGATTGCTTCTGCGCTCCGTGGAGGCAAGGGATTCGACGGCCATGTCTGGGTTCGGTGGTGCGGGATGCGGCGAGGTCTTGCTGGAGTTGTCACGATCGGTGAGTTGCATGACTAGCGTGCAGAGCTTGTGGAGCTAGCTGTGAGTGATGTACTGATCTCCTGACCACCTCCGGGGGGGGGGGGGGGGGGGGGGAATCCTGTAGAGTTATTTTGAGGGAAATTTTCCATTTCCCACAGACGGTGCCAACTGTTTTGGAACAGTAATTCGGGGTTCTTTAATGGAGGGCGAAAAATTAGGCCCCTTACCTTTTATTTAATTTTTATTAATTAACGATTTTATTACGGGGTTTTTTATGAGATTACAAGAGAACAGGAAAGAAAGAACAAGGGGCACAACTGCTCTGGGGGTCCTTCAGATGAGAGTGAAAGGAGAACAGTGAGCCTATGAGCGTGAGTGTGAGAATATCCCTCTCTTGAGGGTTCTGAACCCTATTTATAAAGTTTTTCCCTGAAGAACTTGGGCTTCGTAGGAGGGTTTATCTCACCCCGGTACGGAACCGAGGGCAAGATACCCCTGCTTACTGGGCCCATAGCTTTGGGTGGTTGCCTAGTTGGCTCGTGTTATCAAGAAGTCGTCATGGGCGGGCCCTCGGGGAAATGGGCATCTCCGGGGCGAGATGCCCTCCAGAAGTCGAGGTGCGCTTTGCGTTGGCGGCATCATTATGAGACTCTTTGGGCCTCGGACTTCGGGCTGTCATCTGTCTAACCAAGGCGTCGGGTATTTGTTGCTGGCCAGGCCCTCGGGGGCAGTGGCATCTCAGACAAGATGCCTCTTCGAAGGCAAGGTGTGCGTTCTATTGAGGTGTCATCGTGAGACTATCTAGAGGCCAGAATGCTTCCTGTTGACCTGATGCGTTTACACCTTCTCGAGGTGCGGTCGGAGTTCCGGGGTCGGCCTCCGAGGGTGCATCTCATGTCAGGGTGGGCATGCTTCCTTCTTCTTCTACTCAGGCTCTGGGATGTGTCCTGTTGGCAAGATGCGCTCCGTTCTTCTAAGTCGAAGGTAGAGTTCCGGGGTCGGCTTCCGAGGGTGCATTTGGGTTCGAGAGGCACCTGCGACGCATCACCTTGTCTGGGCGGCCACGTATCATCTTGTCCGGATGCCATTTTTGGAATTATCAGAGATTATTGTAGATTTATGACCATGATTGAGTTCTATGACTAGCTTTAGCACTAGTTGAAAGATGATGCCCGTATGTAGCATAAGCAATTATAGGGCCTGTTTGGGATTGTTGTGAAAAATTATTTTTTTTCAAAAGCACTTTTTGTAAAAGTACTTTTGTAAAAAGTGTTATTTCAAATTAGCAGTTTGTGTTTGGCCAACAAGTAAAAAAAACACTTATAGTATTATTGTAAGTGTTTGACCAATGTTAAAAAAAGTGCTTTTTTAAATAAAATTACTAAAAATGACACTAATAGAAGTCTTTATAGTTGAAAAAATCACCGTAACCACCAAATTTCTACTTTTGCTTATGCTTAAAAAATAAGCACCAAATTTCTGCTTCTACTTATAAGCAGAAAAACTGCTTCTGCTTATAATAAAAAGCATTTTTTGCAGCTTGCCAAACACGTTGCAAATCGCAGAAAAGTGCTTTTTTCAGAAAAAAAAAAAAAAAAAAAAAAAAAAGGCACTTATTCCCTAAAAAAATAGCAAAGCCAAACAGGCCCATAGTATGATACCAAAAACTCAATCATATGTGGAATACCGTATTAGTCTTGGTGCATTTCTTATTTTTGATTAAGTAATTGGGATAATTATTGGGGCACTTTAAGCATTTTAGCTACAATGTTGTATGTATTTATTTCAATAAGAATAAGCATTAGTATATTTTTATTGGAAATGAGTATGAATTGATTTTTGCATTTAAGAGATGGCCATTAAGTAATTCTACTACGTTTTTTTTTTTTTTTTTTTTCATCTTAAGAGAAATATTATTGAGTTTTGTTCTTGGGTAGCTAGTTGTGCTACATCAGATGGTTCCTTAACGAGTTTGATCAGTATACTTGTTTGAAACGTGCTACTTATGACATAATTCTGCTTGACTTATCATGTTTCTTTGCTGCATGTATATTCACACATTTAAAGATCTGTCAATTAAAATTGGAATGTAATTTACTCAACTAGGAAAAGAGGATGATATGAAATTCCAGATTTCTAGCATCATATTCTGCATTAGCAACTTTTGAATGATATTTTAGTTCTTGTACTATGGTTGGGTTCAATTTATAAGTACCTTTGGAGGATGAGTTGTGGATGGTAGGCTTTAGTGGCAAACTATTTTTATTGTCATGGGGCATATAAACAAAACACTTTTCTTTGAAATTTTAGTTATTATTTTCGGTTTATAATTTGATGCTCAGATAATTAGAAATTTCTAACATGACTGTTTCGTTTATTTTTTTCAAGTGTTGGAGGACTTGGACTTCAAATTCTTTTTTTTTTTTTTTTTTTTTGGTTCTAGCTTTTGTTTATGAACTTCTATTAGATTAGTAATTTTTGCTAGATTTTTAAGTGACAAATTTTTGCAATGTACGATTTATCTTGGATGTAAGTGTGGGAATGTTCATACTTGGATATGTTATTTTTAATGACATTTTTTATTTTTTAGTGGGACTACATTGTTACATTGGATGGGTATGTATTTTTGCAAGTACAGGATGTATTACGTGAATATACAAGTGTTGTGAATGACACAAAACTTGGGGTTATATGACATGAATGTACAAAGTCTGTAATGACAATAAATTGTGTTGTTCTAATCGTTTTGATGGTGGAATGCACTTCTAATGATGGCTCCCATTCTCGTTAATTGGTTTTAACGACGGTTAGTTTGTTGCTATTCTTTTTCAACAACAGTTTAGATTATCGTTACTATTTTCTATCAATATTGGGAAAATTTTAATGACAATTTTTGTCATCGTTAAAACTTTTTCCTTGTATCGTGGCAAATATTTATAACGATGCCAAGTATAATCGTTATTGGCCAACTCTACAACGATGGTATTGCCTGACGTTAAAAATTTTACTTTTAATGACAACTTGTATTGTCATTACTGATTTCACTTTAACGACATAAAAATATACTTCTGTAAATACTTTTTAATGACGGTTAGGTTTAGCCGCCGTTGATTCCAGATACTATTAATGTCGAAAGCAATTAAGACGATGGACGACAAGAAGGTTTTCCCCGCTGTTAATACTATTAACAAAGGTAAATTAAGATTTCAACAACGACAATCACCGTCGTTAATAACTCTTTTTCTTGTAGTATTAAGTGTTAACCTAGGCTTATAGCTTGTAGCCTAAACCTTAAAGTCATTGTCATAGTAAAATATAATGATGGAATCAAAGTTAGGCTACCTCAAATTCATTCCCTTGATTTGACAACTTTTATTTACCGCTTTAGTTCTATTTAGTAATTCACACTCTCACCAAAAAAAATAATAAATAAATAACGAATTTTAACAACTCGATAAACACTTAACTGACTTTAAACTGATTCTTTAAGGATACGACAACCATTTACCTGACTTAGCTACAACGAACTTATGCGCTTATAAGTACACGATTAGATTTAGTGATTAACGAGTTTTTATTTTCTTTTTATTTTTTGTTTATTTTTGTTATTTTCTGCATAGCTTTAGGGCTGTGGTCCAGGTAAATTTAGCTCGCTTTCTAGTGCATGCACGGTAGACGCTCACTCAATTCCAAATTGATTCCTCTCGATCCAAAAATTGAGTTGATGTTATCTACTTTGAGGCAAAACAAAGCAAGTACAAATTCAACTTAAATCATGGTCGTCGATGCACCACGCACGATTGGGGATCACTTTGATTCCCTAACGTATATTGCACCAGCCAGAGTTGCGTTACCTACCGCAGGTAATGCAAACTTCGAAATTAAGCCTGGGGTCATCAACATGCTTCCCACCTTCTATGGGAAGTCGATTGAGAGCTTATACAAGCACCTTAATGAAATTTGCGAAACATGTCATTATCAGGATATCTCGCACGATGCGGATAGGTGACATCTTTTCCTATTTCCTTTAAAAGATGTAGCCAAATGGTGGTTTTAGTCCTTGCCGAGGGATGAAATCACAACTTGAAATGACCTTCAACAGCGATTTTTGGTCAAAATTTTTTCCTAATGCCAGAACTATGGCTGTTAGGCAAGCTATTAATGGTTTTGAACAAAAGATGAGGAATATTTTCATGAGAGTTGGGATAGGTTCAAAGAACTTTTTATAAGTTGTCCTCACCAGAAGTCACCCAAGCGAGCTTTAATTCAGAACTTTTACAATTGTTTCACAGCTTCAAACTTGCAAATGGTGAATGCTTCGTGTTTTTTTTTTTTTTTGGGGGGGGGGGGGGAGATGAGGATGAGGCATGGAAACGTTTTTAGCGACTTAGTGAACACTCTCTTGACACCAAGTGATGACATAGCGCTTAAACTATCGTATCGTGGCATCTCAAGCCAATCCTACTAATGTGGATCCAGTTAATTCAGCTGAATCATCGAATGGTGCTAACCTTTGTGACATCTGTTCTAGCTAGGATCATTTTAGCGTTGTGCCTAATAGTTCCCCTGAACATGTGCATGATTAGGTATATGCAGTGCAGGGCTATTCAAGCAACAAAAACCCGCATTCAAATGCCAACAATTTGGGATGGCGCAATCGGCCAAACTTCTCGTGGAGAAAGAACGATTATCAAAACCAACCTATTAGAAAACAAGATAGCGGCTTTGCAAGTAATGCACACCCTATTGGGACAAATTTCAAAAAAATTTCCCTAATTAAATAGATTAATGCAGCAGAACGGTTGAAAATTTGTAATTTTAAACTTACAGGCCAATTTAAAATTCCTAATTTTAAACCTACAGGCATCTACTCTAATACATTCATAATAATAACATGAATGAAAAATAGTGTAATAAGAATATTAAAAATAAATAGAAAAGAGAAAAACTTAAAGGAAAGGGAAAAAAGAATACCTGGAAAAGCTCCAAATAAAGAAAACCCGGAAATCCAAGGCTTAGAAGCCTTCTACGCAATCTCCTCGAAAATCTGGGAGTGTGGGCTCCAAAAAAATATTAAATTTAAGAGAAAAAATTTCAATGAAAATTTTCTCTCTTTTAGATCATGAAAACTCGATGTGGGACACGTTATAAAACATACAAAACAAATAAAAAACGATGCCATTTCATTAAGAATAGAAATCACGTTTCTTTCAAACACCTGGCGCATGCCACGTGGCAGCCTCTGATTGCCCCACGCACCCGTAGGCACGGATTGCCACTTGGGGCTGCCCACCTAATTGGTCCGCGCCCGAAGGCTTGGATCGCTCTATTAGTATCTTGTCACGCGCTGGTTGGTCGGATGAGCGCAACGCGAATCACCACCCGATTTTTGATTTTTTTTCCCACATGTAAAAATCCATCCTATTAATTTTAATTTTAAAAAAATTATTTTATTTTATAATTTTTTATTTTTATTTATCTTATGAATAATGTTTAGCCAGATTAAATTTACTCATCATATGAATAAATAATTTATCTTATGAATTTTTTTAATATTTTTCTGATGGCATTAAAAATAGAGACTTGCACAGGAACCTCAGAGACAATTTAAATCTAACTCCAATTAGTTTAATTTAATTACCATCTCATAATAAAAATTAATTACCATTTAATGGGATTTAATTCTACTAAATAAATCTCACTGCACTGTAGACATAAATCATTTATTAGATAATTCCCAAATAGACCATATATATAACAAAGACCCCTCTATTAGATATCCATAACAAAAAAAATTAGAAATACGACCATTATTTTTCTCACAACATCTCCATTAGTTACTAACTCACCCTTTTCGAATAATTTATTTACACTTGAACAAATTCACAGTATAAATTCTAAATATCAAACACTTGAAACACTTTGGCCAAAGCTTTAGAATTAATTCAAACATTTGCAAATCAATTAAAGGGACATTTGTATCTCATAAGAGACTACAGATTTCGTATTGAATACCTAATCCCTGTCGCACTCCATGCAGTTACCCAATGTACGTAGGATTTTGGCCATATATTAAGACTTTACTTATAGTACACTAATGCAACTAACATTTCATGCACAGGTCCAGAATACTTCAAGATTTAGAGTCGTCGTTGAAATAGTACATCATGAATCACTCATTTCTGATAGTAGTTTAGAAACAAGTAACTCACATGATCCAACTCAATGTATTAATCTTATTGAGCACACCAACATAACACTTTTGGATCACCATCCACGTGACCAAGATAGGTCATCCAAAGTATCACATTATAGTCTTAGCAAACAAGTAGTCCAAGCTTATCACTGACTACGACTTTTTCAAATTACATTTCATTCCATTTGCTCCAAGCCTACATGTGGCTTAATCTCATAAACCACTTAGAACAAACATGTAAAAAAATAATCTGAGGACTATATCCATGTAATGGATGTTAAAAAAAATCACATGCAACATATATGCTCACTAATACAAATTTAACGAGAAAACAATTGAAACTTTAATTTTATTATTTAATAAAGCAACATTTACAAGACAAATTCGGATTTTCAGGACACTATTCCTACCCCCCCGGTGGTCCGGTTTTTAAGGAGGGCAAAGGTATGATACTCAATCTTATTATATTGTTATTCAAGCCAACCGCGCCCCCCCCCCCCCCCCCCCCCCCCCCCCCCCCCCCCCCAAAAAGATATTCTTCATAGGTTAAGAGTGTATGCTCCAATTTATGGATATGATGTAGATTCGAGACCTCAATGCTTGCCATGTTCGTATCCTTGATAGCCATAGGTCCAGAATGCTGTTGGGTTTGGTGATTGTCCTCACAAGCTTTACATGCTTCACTTTGAGGACATCCCCTCATATTTTGGATGACAGATAGCTCTATTTCGTGTTCGACTGAAAACGTTAAACTTAGTGCTCTTGGGAGGCAGCCTAAAAAAAAAAAAAAAATTCATATTTCAGTTTGATTTTTGAATTGATCCCCTTTACTTTTAAGGACTCTTTGTTACCCCTACCATGGATTACTTTGTTTCTTAGATGTATTGAGTAGTCATGTTTTTGAAATTTTCCAAACGCTTTTAACAAGTCGTTTGGTCAATTTGTCTTGATTTGTCTAATTGCGTAGCTCTATCCCTTCACATGCCATTTTGGGACGTCCTTCACCACACTAAGCCTAGCTGACTGTATCGGATTAACGTACCTAACTACTCAGGTTGTCTCTTTCCTTCCCTTGCCTTTCATTTATTTATGTATTTGTTGTATTAAGGATAATGCAAAACTTGGGTTTGGGGATGGCATGAGTCGTTTGAACTTTTATTTATCTTTTTAGCATGATTAGGCTAAAATTAGCTGAGTTTTTGCATGGATTAGCTATGAATTTTTGTGAATTATATTGAAGTTCAAATTTGAGATGTGCTAAGAATTTACAATTTTTATATAATGAGGTTATTCCTGGATCCTACTGTTGCATTCATTATTTTTGTCATCATACAAGCTTGAGGGTTTATTTCATTCACTCTCAATCTTTTGACAAACCCCACATATTAAGATGTTTTGTAGTGAATAATTTTAAGAATTAGAGCTGAGCACTTTACTCATAACAATGTTGAGGACGCTAATAAGGATACCTCCCATAAAAAATATGAAAAAAAGAAATAAAGGGTACCAATTCCTGTAATTAGGTAAGTACCCATGACTAATTGGCTCTTGTAACCCTTGTGTCTCGAGCAAATAGACCCCCAAGGGGTGTTTTGACACCTGGTACCCTGAGCTAACTAAACTGGGAGCTGCCATTTGAAAGTTCGCTACATGGGACATGGGAAAAGCTTAAGAAGAGCCAACTTTATTAATCACCCTAATAAACATCAATGCCTAGTATGAGTGTTAAATTTTTTCTAAAGTATGTGCGAGTAACAGCTTAGGTTGTGAATTCCTTGGACTCGAGCCATTAGGTCCGAGGAGTGCTCTTCACTCAATCTCTTGAGCCAACTGGATCGGGAGCCACCGACTGAAAACTTGTTACATAGGTCTTAGAGAGACATTTAACTCTAAGTTACTTCAAAAAAAAAGAAAAAAAAGGGAAGAGAAGAAAAGACTTGATTGATTTGACAACTTTTATTTACCGCTTTAATTCTATTAATTTACTAATTCACTTTCTCTCCAAAAAATCCAATTTTATATGGATTCTCTCATGATATGACACCCATAAACCCGATTTCTTTATGACGAACTAGTACATTTGCAAGTACATGGTGTTAAACACCTCCTTACCCCTATCTATCAACAAAGCTTGACATTTTTGTCAAAATAAAAGTTGTCCACCCCATTTCAGCGCTTCTAGTTGTCCCGATTGATTGGATTCAACTATGACATTACTTACAAGAGGAGAATGGAGCTACGGACGCCCTCCCTCGATACTATGGCATAGAAATTCTATGCACAGCCGTTTCATTTATTTCTTCATATTTTTATTCCAAATTACGGCGTTCCTAGACTAAGGATTCGACTTTATGTCAAATTATCGACGACAAAGAGAGAGACCATTGATGCACCCAAAATATTCCTAGTAGAACAATCAACTGTGGCGTGTTCGGTGACTTGTTGGTGTGGTTCCATATCTCTGATAGGCCATATTGCTTTGGTCTCATGATTCGGCAGTTGGTGGGAATTCGAGTGTCGAGTCCACATATCAGTGGATCCGACCAATGTTCTATTGGAAGGGTCTAAAGTTTGACATTCGTTCGTATATTCTGTGGTGCATTATGTGTCAGAAGACTAAATATGAGACAGTTGCTCAAACCGGATTACTCCAGCCTTTACTGATTTCCCCACTGTGTGGAGTAACGTGTCCTTAGACTTTATTGAGGGTCTCCCTCCTTCTTAAGGATTTACTATCATTCTCGTCGTGGTGGATGGCCTCAGCCAATATGGCCACTTTCTCGCCTTACGTCACCCCTATACTGCGGTTTCAATTGCCTAACTTTATTTAGACTAGATCTATCAGCTCAATGGCATTCCTGACAGTATCATCAGTTGTCTTCCTTAGTACTATGTGGCAAGAACTTTTCAACCACTTGGGGGCACAGCTCAACATGTCATCTTCTTACCATCCTCAATAAGATGGTTAGACTGAGGTCCTGAATCGTTGTCTTGAGACGTACATACGTTTTATGGTGGATGAGAGGCCGCATGAGTGGAGTAAGTGGATGACGTTAGGTGAGTGGTGGTAGAGTACCACCTTTTGACATAGCAGCTCGTACCACGCCGTACGAGGTCCTATATGGTCAGGTCCCTCCTCTACACGTCCTTTATGTCCTGAGTGAGTCCGTCGTCAAAGTAGTAGTACCGCACCCTCCACGCCCGTGAAGACACGTTTGCTCAGCTCAAGTTCCATTTACACCAAGCTCATAATAGGATGAAACAGCAGGCTGACTTGCACCGTGCCGACCGCGAGTTTGAGATCAGTGACTACGTTTGGTTGAAGCTTCAACCATACTGTCAACATAGTGTGGAGCGTCGGAATTTTTTACAAACTATCTCCTCGATTTTATAGCCAGTCTTGGACCACATCGGGCACATGGCATACAAGCTCAACTTTCTGAGTACTAGTCTAATTCATCATACGGTACATGTCTCCTTGCTCAAACATTGTCGCTTAATTCCAGCCATGTCTACAACCCTACAGGATACTTCGCCCCCAGTCACACTTCCTCCCCAACCCACCTGGATCCTTGAGCGTCGGGTGGTGAAGCGATGCTAAGTAGCCATTAGTCAAGTGCTTATCCAGTGGTCGAACCAGACCTCAGAAGACGTTACATGGGAATTTTTATATGATTTATAACTTCGTTTTCCTACCTTCGACCCTTGGAAACAAGGGTCCTCGCCTGGGTTATAAATACCGAGGCTACTATGCGCAACGACATGTTAGCTTGTGGCCACATCAGTGGCGCCACTTCAGCACCTTGACATGTCATCGACACATTAGCCCCTAGATATGATTATTACTTAATTATATTTAGGGAGAATTATCTTATGATTAGGGCTAGTTAATCTCTAGTATAGATAAGGCCCTTCTTGGTTGTGGGCAGAGTGGTGAGAATTGTTTTGTCTTCTTCCTCCTCTCTTTCTTCTTCTTCTTCCTCCCCAATCTTCTTCTACTAGCCTATACTTACACTCATACGATTACCATCAATGAAAATACTATGCTTGATCATTGAGAATTGAACTCTTGTCATGACGTGATTGGATTATGGTTGGAGATTGTGAGGATCAAATCAATATTATTCTCATTATGGACCACCGCACCTTCTCTACTATACAAAGTAAATGATATATTTGTTTTGTCATTTATTTACACATAGAATTATTGTTTGTCACATTAGTGGATGGTTCAATATAAACCACCAATGAGTTCCCCCAAACAAGTGTTTGTTTAAAATGGGGAACTCAGATTTAAGCATGCAAATGCACGCTCTATTACATTCCGGAAAGAAGAGTGTCATTAAAAAACTCACATGATCCTCTTATGCATCTTCCACTTTGACAGATTTGATTTCAAGGGTGTGAGAATATGAGAGAAAGAGAATAGGGTGGAGTGAGGCAAAAGAGAGAGATAAGAAAGTTGGACGTACGAGAGAAAAGAAAAAATTTTGTAAAAGACACAGAGGTGAAAAATTCTAGAAAATAGTTTCAAACTATTTTTCAAATTTTTCCAAAGAGTAAGGAAAACTATTTTCCAACAGTTTTTCTGAAAAATTGGGCTTATAAGTAGCTTTTTTAATTTTCTAATTTTTCAGGAAAATCTTCCAGGAAAACTGAAAAATTCTATATTATGAAATAGCCCCGAAGCATCTTATAACTTAGCACATCCTTAACTATAATTCTATATCTGTCACTGCTTGTCTTTTAATAGTCAGGATGCTTTATGTTATCACTAAGGTAGTGGGTTCGAGGCACCTTCTCCCTCATTATGTAATGACCTTAAAATTTTAAATAAAAGGTTTTTTTTTTTTTTTTTATAACAAAACACCACTTTGAAAAGTTATCATTTTTTTTTTACTTAACTATCACCACTTGTTTTTTTCTCGGGAAAACCACCTCCAAAAATTTAAAAATTTTCAATCACCCGTCTTAAACACATTGTTAATTGTTCTTTACCTACTAGTGACTTTTATATAGATTTTAGAACGCTCATCAAGCTCGACTTGAAGTATCTAAGCTGTCAAAACATTTTCCACCCCCCCCCCCCCCTCTATAATATTGTCTTGTCAAAGCTCCCTCGAGATCAAACCTAGGCGGGAAGGTGCAGTAGCGGATCCAAAAATAAAACGAAGCAGAGTCCATATCTATAATAAGAATAAAGATAATAAAAAATACAAAATAACATTAATTATATATATGTATATGATATAAAATTAACCAATTTAAAATTTTAAAAATAAGAAATGTATTCATATTAAAATAAAATTATAATAATGTCTATACAATGAGGAAAAAAAACAAAATCAACTTACTCATCCAATGTCCCCCTACAAGTCTTCATATTTTGAAAATGATTCATATATAATAGCATCATTAGTAATACCCTCAAATACATCATTCTTAATATATAAAAGCAAGTGAATTGACGAACGGTGGGAAGTTTTGTGAGAGAGAGGATGAAGAGAGGAGAGAGAAAGTATTTACTGTAAACAATTAAGATTAGAATTTAATATTAAGAGTATATTAAGAAACAGAAAGTTCTTTAAAAAAATTCTATTCACAAGTTCAGCTGATGGTTTTGTGTGTGCTAAGATAAAGGGGAGAGAAAGTAGGGATGGCAAAAGGGCAGGGCGGGTATGGGGGATGCATCCTTCATACCCATAAACAAAATAATTATTTATACATGTTCATATTGATTATTTAATACTCTTTTTAAAAATTCAATTATATTTTTTATAATTTAGGTAATTAAATTTAAGCATGTATTTTTTAGGGCTATTTACGCCAAAGGTTCCTGTACTTTACCCATTGTATCAATTTAATCCTTGTACTTTTAATTGTATTAGTTTAGTCCCTGTATAATTCAAAATTTGTCAATTTAGTCATTTCACTAAATTTAAGTTAATGATATAATTTTGAACGGCAAAATTATGTTAAACGCAAGTAACTTATTATAAATTCATCTACTCAATTTAACCCAACTTGTAGCCGAACCATTAAAAATTTCATTAAAAACTTAACATAAATTTTTCTCTAAGGATCAAATTGACACATTTTGAATTGTACAGGAACTAAACTGACATAACTAAAAATACAAGGATTAAATTGACACAATTAAAAGTACAACAACAACAACATACCCAGTGCCCCAAGGGCTCCCGCTTGCGCAGGGTCTAGGAGGGGTAAGATGCACGCAGTCTTACCCCATCAGGGTGAGACCCTGATGGGAGACTGTTTCCGGAGACCCCCAACCTGAAAATCTGACCCAATTTAGGTGAGTGCGTAGTATACCCGCAGGTGTACAATCATTCATCCCTAATGAGAAGGAACGTGAGAAAAGAGAAAGGAAGAACAACAAATAGCAAGCAGACATACAAGCACATAATCAATAAGTATGTATGCATGTATGTATGTATGTATGTAAGCAAGCAAGCAAGCATGTATGCATGTATGTATGCACATGTGAACAAAGTGTACGAGGTACGGGAAGAAAAGAGGGGGAGGGGTAGGGGGATATAGAGAGAGCGAGACAGAGAGATAAATAAAGAGAGAAGATAGAGAGAGAGAGAGGGAGAATTAGAGATAGTGTGTGAGAGGGTGTAGCGAGTATCGTGGAGAGAGGAGTGATATAGGGTAAAGAGTACATCCTAGGAGTCCTAAGCGCCCTACACGCACCCGCACCGTGTGTCTACGGACTAGCCTGAGATAGCCTACTAATGTGTAAATGCTCCTACACAGCTATAATAGGTATCCCTAAGCTCAAAATAGGGTCGCCTCTTCACTTAGGTTGGGGTAGGCGAGGTCCTGCCCACTTGTCTTTATGGACTTCTTTGCTAATTTCTTTGTCTTCAGTGGAGGAATAGGTGTCCCTGTAGGTAGATGTTCGCATTCCTGGGTGCATTTCTAATCCACTCTTGATTTGCCTGCTTCTTCCTCCATGTGCATTCGTGGAGTTGACTCCATTCGGCCGTGGGAACACCAAGTAATTCAAGCCGAAACCATGGCTAGGCATCCTCATGTTATCAAAACGAGCCCGCTATAGTGGGATGCTCCTACACTGCTACGTCTGGTACACCTATACCAATCCTCCACTGAGTTCTATGTAGAGCCATCTCCTCACTCAGGTTGAGATATGCGAGACACAATTAAAAGTACCAGGACTAAATTGACACATTAGACAAAATACAGGAACCTTTGATATAAATAACCCTATTTTTTTATTTGAAAGTTAACTAGGTACAAAATGGAGCGGGTATGGTGCGCCATAAGGCGAGGAGGGGTGGTACAGGGCGGGTACAACACTATACTCATACCCAACCCGCCATACCCATGGCGAGTATAGGGCGGGTACACCCAACCTTACCCGCTACCTGCCTCACTTATACCCCTTACCCGCGGGAACGAGCTTTACCCACTCCATTGTCATCCCTAAGAGAGAGTATTAAAAATTTCAAGTTACGGTTTGATAGTATGACTTATATTAGGAAATAACAATATTACAAGAAATAATAAGTAACAAACCTGCGACTTTAAGAACAAGGATGGAAGGTGCCATAACACTACAAAGGTGCAGCCGAATATATGACCGCACTGCACCAAGACTCCACTAAGTCGTGGCCGGCTTAACTTCGAGGGAGGTCATTCAAATCATCATCGTAACTTTTTTGCGCAACACTCATGACTTGTTAAATGCAACCCCTCTCAACCCGAGAGTCCCATGTTGTGTCTCAAGCTCTCCCAAGTCCACTAACCCTGTAAGTAAACCCACTAAGTGGTATACTAACTGTCACCCAACATCAAGGCATCATGTCTTGAAGTGCCACCCATCAAGAAGTTCACTTGCCAACACATCACTTAGGCGCACACATGTGCACACAACTGCAGTAAGGCCTCATCATCTACGCCAATCCTTCTGACCCACTACACACTTGTGCACTAACCTAATATCGAGCTAGCAAACTTTCCACACCATTGCTCATGTAGGACACCATTGTCATCCATTAGGTCTCGACCACGCGTCTTGATCCCTTGGTCCTTCATTAGGTTACCCATCCCCCATAGTGTTGTCTATCTCTTGGAAGCAGCCTAAGGTCACACTTCTCCAAAGTAAACCCAAGGACTATCAAGTCTATCGGGCATGCCTCGTGTACATAGTCACTGCCCTTGTAGCGAGTACATGATCCTCCACAAGTGGCACACCACTCGCCCGAGCGGGCAACAATCTCATGGCATCAATCCCACATGGACGCATGTTGGCACACATCCAACTGCATGTCCCTAAACTATCCACTTGCACAGTGTACCCCAACCATGCCATAATGCCCATGGGAACCTGCAAACGGGACTGGTGCACACCGCCACTCACAACTGAGCTCGAGCACTGATGCGTCTCGTATTTACGCATCTTTTAATTGTTATTTTAATTATTTTGCACCTATTTAATTTTAATTTTACACTCATTTTGGCAATTTTTATGTTTAGCAGGTTTGAAATTAAAGTTCTGAAAATTGTCAAATATTGGTGCAAATAAGACAAATTCGTTGCGTAAATAATTAAATCAAGTCAATTGGAGATTGGAATGAGATAATATAAGTCCGGGACCCGGGCCCCAGCCTAACAACACCGTCCTCAGCCCAGCCCAACACATGCAGCATCAGTCAGCCCAGCCCAAAAGCACTGTTCACCGCCACCAGACCTCCGGCCCACCAACAGCATCACCCACACCAGACCACCGCCCAACCCTAGGCCCAATCATCAACTTCACCAACCCAGCTCGACCTAGTAGCTCCAGCCCACCAACAGCAACACCAAGCCCAAACGCGCAGCCCGACACCAGTCCAGCCCACCATGAAACCCTAGCAGAGAAGAGGAAGGTCGGTTGTGGGGGTGGATTTAAGCGGGTCTGGGTCGTCCCTGTTGGGGAGCCCGCTGGCCGTCCGCCCTTTTTCTTTCTCTCTTCTCCTGTTCTCTCAGCCCTCTCTCGAATATTTTTTTCATTTCTTTTTAGTTAAATTGGAACGAGAGCGAAATTAGTGTGAAGACCAACATAAGTTCGTTCATCTCCTCCTTCACCGGATCATCCTTGATGGGGAGCTAACTTGCTCTCTGGGGTTAGATGAAATCTTAGCATTTACTTTTATTTACTTTTAATTCGGGTTAATTTGATTGTTTACATTATTTGCTTAGTTGAGATAAATACTTTGAAGTATTATGTTTTTATTGTTTATTCAATTGATATGATTATTGAGTTTGTAACCTTTAATTGTTGATATTGATGTTTATAAATTAATTCTTTGTGCTTGTAGCCTTAGAATTAATTAATCAAGTAATAATATTAACTGAATTGTTAATTAAATCCCATCTTCCCTATTCTTTAGTTAGATAGGGTCAATAAGTAATAATTAACAACATGTTAGGTAGAGCCTATTTTCCTTATACTTTAATTAGATAGGGTCAATATGCAATACTAACGACATTACCTTAGTAGGTTGAAGCTTGCAGCCTAAACAACTACCTGTGTAACAATCAATAATCCCAATTTAAGAGTTAACGCAAAAATAATTGGCTAATGATGGATTCGAAACCCTAGGCTCCAATTTAATACACATCCCCAATTAGTAGTATATTATTTTAGTTTAATTCCCGTTTCTAGATTAATTAAAACAAAAATATCACTTTTCCCTAAATCGATTTAGATCATAGATTAAATTTACGCACTCTTAGTCCCTATGGTTCGACACCCTCTCGCCCTACACTTCAATTTAAGTATGTTTAATAGATAGGATTTTATATTAAATTTTGATAGACATAGAAAAACACATCATGATTTTGGCGCCGTTGCCAAGGACTAGGCAACGTTCGTGATTTTATTTTTGCGATTTTCTTTTATTTTTAACTTTCTATTTCTTCTTTAATTTTAAATTAATTTATTTTATTTTTCAACCTAGGATTTGAAATCTTAATTCGATTCTTAATTTAGGATTTTTAATTTTCTTTAATTGTTATTGTCTCTTTTCCTTAAAAAAAAAATATTTTCTTTTTATTAGCATTATTTTTCTTGTTTTTTTCGTGCATAAGTAGAATTTAGGATATCTTGTTATTTGTCTTTTTTTTAGTATTTGTTTCGTCTGTTTTATCTATTTTAATTATTTAATTTTTAATTTACTTGCTTTGTGTGGTTAATTGTTCATGCACGGTCGTCGCTCTTTGTCTTTAGACCTTACCATATTCGACCCTGAAATTGAAAGAACTTTAAGAGACCTTAGAGCCCAACACCGAGCACAAACCGTAATGGCTGACGAATAACAATCACGTACACTTATGGACTACTTTACTCTCACCACATATGCTTCACCTTCATGCATTAGGTTGCCACCTGTAGCCCATCAGTTTGAGCTTAAGCCACATACTATACAGATGCTTCCTTCGTTCCACGGCTTAGGCAATGAGAACTTGTACACACACTTGGACAGTTTCATGGAGGTTTGTTCAACCTTCAGGATTCCTAACGTCAGTGATGATGCCATCTTACTTCGCCTCTTTCCTTTCTCTTTAAAGGAAAAGGCTAAATATTGGTTAGACACCTTACCTATTGGGACTATTAGTACTTGGACCCAAATGCAACAAGAATTTCTTAAGAAATTCTATCCCATTAGTAAGACTAACACTGCTAGGAGAGCCATTAACACCTTCGTCCAACTCCCTATTGAGGAGTTTCACGAGAGTTGGGATAGGTTTAGGGAACTCTTACGAGCTTGTCCACATCATGCTATCCCTAAATGGCAACTAGTCCAAAATTTCTATTATGGGTTAAACGAGAAGGGTCAACAAACTGTTGATGCCTCATGTGGTGGTCAGTTCCTTAGAAAGAATGAGGACGAGGCGTGGGAATTGTTAGAACTTTTGAATGAGAATTCACAGCAATCTTCCGCACATGCACGTCTTAATGCTACTGGTTAAATAGAGGAGTAAATGAGATTGCTCACACCTCCATCTTAGATAAGAAAGTAGACTCTCTTGCCTCCTCCGTAGAGTAGTTAACTTTTCTATTTAAGATGACATTGGCCCCCTCTACTGTACCTAATGTGTCTCATGTTTCAAATGTGCATGATGCTTGCTCTTCATGCTCTAGTGTCTCACATTCTACACATGACTGCCCCTCTGCCCCACCCTGTGTGGAGTGGTCGGAGGAACAAGTCAATGCAGCCCAAGGATTCTCTCGAAACAACCCATACTCTAATACATACAATACGGGCTGGGGAAACCATCCTAACTTCTTCTGGAGGCAAGGAGGAGAAGGACAATTTGTGCCACAATAATCTCACCCACGACCTCACTCACATGTTATGACACGACCCGTCGGTTTTCAACTGAAAGGGTATGCTTCCAACTACTCTTAACCTCCTAATTTCAGCTCTAATTCAAATTTTGAAGAGACGGTTTTGAGTGCACTGAAAGGTTTGAAAGCTAATTCCAAACTCCTCCAGTCCTATACACAATCGATTGCAAAGCTAGAGACCCAAATAGGTCAACTAGCTAACACTCTGAGTAGGAGAGATGAGGGAAGACTCTCTAACTAGGCTATAGAGAACCGTAGGAACTGTGTAAGGCAAGACAACTATCCTCCCCATCAAGAACAATCAAAGTCCATTACAGTGTTAAGAAGTGAGACGGAGGTTGACAATAGGGTGAGTGTTGAGAGTGAAGTACCCATAAGTGGTGGGGGAGAAGAGAAGAGCAAGGAAAGAGAGAAGGCGACCAATGAGGTCACGCACCCTTCTCCCATTCTTAGGACCTCTGATCTTCCTTCCTCATACGTACTGAGAGCGCCCTTCTCCCAAGCTTTAGTTACACCACATCTAAATGGGAAGGACAAGAAGTGGGAAGATATTTAGGCAAGTAAAGATTAACATTCCCCTTCTTGATGCTATTAAGTATAAAGATCCTAGTGTCTCCACCACCTCTTGTTCACTTGGAGACTACCTGATCGATAAAGCCTTACTGGACTTAGGAGCGAGTGTCAACATTATTCCTTACTCGGTTTATGAGAAGTTAGGCTTGGGAGAGTTGCAACCAACCATGGTGACCTTGCAATTAGCAGATAGATCAATTAGGATTCCCCGTGGTGAGCTGATTAATGTACTACTGAAGGTAGACAAAGCCATGTTTCCAGCTGATTTCCTTGTGCTTGACATGGAACCTTCTAGTCATCCGAAAAACTATATCCCTGTCATTCTAGGTCGGCATTTCTTAGCGACGGCCAATGCCACGATTAGTTATAGATCTGGGGTAATGGATGTTAGCTTTGCAAACATGACTATCAGGTTAAATATTTTTAAGGCTTCAACGTCACCCACTAGCGAGGATGAGTCAGAGTGCTTTTGTGTCGATGTTGTTGATGGTTTGGTGGATCAAACGCTCTTCTCTACTGTAGTTAGTCACCCCCATGATGAGAATGCAAAACCTTCTAAAGAGATGCAACGAAGGTTAAACCCGGACATGAAAGAAGTCCTGGGTTGGGAGAAGAATCACGATGTTATGATTCAGGAGGAAATTGTACTAGGCCATAGGTTGTCTAAGGAGGGTATTGAGGTTGATAGAGCTACGATAGATTTGAATGTGAACTCGCCCCCTCCCTCAAACGTGAAGCAAGTTGGAGACTTTCTAGGTCATGCGAGTTTCTATAAGGGATTCCTTAAGGACCGTGGGATCGTGGGAAGTTGACTAGACCATTGACTAGTGTGCTATCTGAGAACATATCAGTTGAGCTCGATGAGTCTTGATTGGAAGCTGTTCATAAGCTTCGATCTACACTTTTTGCTGCTCCGGTTAGGCATCTACCCGACTACTCTCTTCCTTCCGAAATCATGTGTAACACTACTGATTATGCTGTAGATCTTGTTTTAGGTGAGCTCAGGGAAGTTGATTCTTTGGTTGATGCCATTACTTGATCTTCGTTGGACCCATTGTGCCCTGCTAAAGGCATAAAACTTAGCGCTCCTAGGAGGCAGCCTATGTTTTGTTAATTCTTGTTTTAGATTAGTTTTTGAACTAATTAGTTTCTTGGAGACTTGTTTTATCTCTTTTCAGGGACAAGAACCCGATCCATTGAGTCATATATACATGTTTGCGCCGCCTTGTCAGGTTGTATCGCTCCATTTCACCTATCTCTTGTGCTTTAATGCTTTATGTTGTCGCATTGAGGACAATGCATGATTTAGATGTGAGGGTGAGGCTCATTTGCATGTGCTTATTTTTTTGGTCAAATTTTTAAAATTTTGGCACTTTTTTTGTGCATTTTGAGCGTGCACCATACTCGCTTAGCCAAGTTTTCCTTGATCGACGTGTATGTTCTGATGACAGTGGGGTTAGTTGCTTATTTTGTTATCTTAATTCCATGAAATTAAATGATTCTACTTCATACTTGTTAATGAGTGTTGTTGACTATTGTTGATATTAATGGGTTCTACTCATGCCGTTCATATATTCACTGAGCACATGACTTTCATTTGCGGAAAATCTGAAGAATTTGAGTAAACAACCTTATATATTTTGAGTTTTGCAAGCCTGCCCTATTGGCTTATACTAATCTTGCCCTTGATGTTATGTAAAGTACTGGTTGGTCAATATCAATTGTAATGATGAAGTACGTGTATTAAAAAAAAGGGTCAAAAAATGGACAGAAAAGAAAGAGGATACAAAAAGGAAAAAAAATGAAAAGGAAAAAAAAAGGGTTTCCTCCAAAAGAAAAAGGCAAAAGAAAAAAAAAATTGATGTACGTTCGTGATAAAGTGTCTTTTGTGCTATATTAAGGTCAAAATGTTGTAAAGTGGTTACTCGTATGCCACTTAAATTTCTCTATGTATAGGCATGTGTTTAGGTGATTCAATTGTGCGGGTGCACAAAACCTTTATATATTTGGTTGGGAGCGAGAATTTGAGGAGATTCTGTGGCATGAAATCCTAATCACTTTCACTTGTGCGCTTAAATTGCTTGAGTAGTTCTTATTAGTTGATACAAAGTTAATGAAATTCTATGACGAGTTTTGAAGTTTAATCATTTAAATTCATGGAATTAGAGAATACTCTAAATGATTTAATCTTGTCTTGAATTGTAATATAGGTGTTAATCTCGAAAAACTGGGTGAAGGTTGGGATGGTTAGGGTAGTTGGTCACTCAAGTCGTTATGTCTATTCCATGCTTTGCTCAAGGAGTAGCAATTAGGTGTGGGGGTATTGATGCGTCTCGTATTTATGCATATTTTAATTATTTTGCACCTATTTAATTTTAATTTTACACTAATTTTGGCAATTTTTATGTTTAGCATGTTTGAAATTAAAGTTTTAAAAATTGGCAAATAAGACAAATTCGATGCGTAAATAATTAAATCAAGTCAATTGGAGATTGGAACAGGAGAATGTAAGTTCGGGACCCGGGCCCCAGCCCAACAGCACCGTCCTCAGCCCAGCCCAACACATGCAGCATCAGTCAGCCCAGCCCAAAAGCACTGTTCACCGCCACTAGACCTCCGGCCCACTAACAACATCGCCCACACTAGACCACCGCCCAACCCCAGGCCCAATCATCAACTTCACCGACCCAGATTGACCCAGCAGCTCCGGCCCACCAACAGCAACACCAAGCCCAAACGAGCAGCCCGGCACCAGTCCAGCCCACTGTGAAACCTTAGTAGAGAAGAGGAAGGTCGGTTGTGGGGGTGGATTTAAGCGGGTCTGGGTCGTCCCTGTTGGGGAGCTCGTTCGCCATCCGCCCTTTTTCTTTCTCTTTCTCTCAGCTTTCTCTCTCTCTTTCCTTGTTCTCTCAGCCCTTTCTCAGATTTTTTTATTTTATTTTATTTTATCCTTCTTTTTCGTTAAATTAGAACGAGAGCGAAATTAGCGTGAAGACCAACATGAGTTCGTTCGTCTTCTCCTTCACCGGATCGTCCTTGATGGGGAACTAACTTGCTCTCTGGCGTTAGATGAAATTTTAGCCTTTACTTTTGTTTACTTTTAATTCGGGTTAATTTGATTGTTTAAATGAATTGCTTGGTTGAGATAAATACTTTGAAGTATTATATTTTTATTGTTTATTCAATTGATATAATTATTGAGTTTGTAACCTTTAATTGTTGATATTGATATTTATAAATTAATTCTTGGTGCTTGTAGCCCTATGATTAATTAATCAAGCAATAGTATTAACCGAATTGTTAATTAAAGCATATCTTCCTATGCTTTAGGTAGATAGGGTCAATACGTAATAATTAACAATACGTTAGGTAGAGCCTATTTTTCTTATGCTTTAGTTAGATAGGGTCAATACGTAATACTAACAACATTACCTTAGTAAGTTGAAGCTTCTAGCCTAAACCACTACCCGTGTAACAATCAATAATCCCAATTTAAGAGTTAACGCAAAAATAATTGGCTAATGATGGATTCGAAACCCTAGGCTCCAATCTAATACACGTTCCCGATTAGTAGTAGATTACTTTAGTGTAATTATCGTTTCTAGATTAATTAACACAAAGATATCACTTTTCCTTAAATTAATTTAGATCATAGATTAAATTCACGCACTCTTAGTCCTTGTGGTTCGACACCCTCTCGCCCTACACTTCAATTTAGGTGTGTTTAATACATAGGGTTTTATATTAAATTTTGATAGACGTAGAAAAACACAACAAGCACCCTGAGTGGTCTTGCCATGTGAAGGCTACACGCCGCTTGTTGGATATATTCACAACGTGTCCCGCAAATCAAATGAGTGTAATAACTTTTCTTGGACAATTTATACGCACTGTCGGTCCTCGGCCCCCAACATAGTGTCCATGGAGTGTCCTACTCACGTGCAAACCTCATGGCTGCGCTGAGGGTTGCCCCTATCACCTGGGAAAAACACTTAATTGCTATTATTCGGAGTTCGGGACATCTAATTCCCAAATCAACTTCACCGCCTTCTTCTTACATCGTATGAGAACTTTCATATGTAAGGTTCGACACCTAAATCCCAAAGCCACAAGTAACCACAATTCAGGCTGTGGCCCAACACTGCGCATATATAGTGCTCGACGCAGCTTTCATTAATGGCTGCCCATACGCTCTCACTGAGACGTGCACCACGCTGACGTATGCGCAATGCACTACACTAGAACGTGCGCAGAGGCGCCCCATGGGCGTTGACGTGTACGTGCACACGACACTGATGGGTGCTCACATGCACCATCTCGAGGCACTAGACGCAAACGTGACACAAGTCTCTCACCACCGGACCAATAGACTACTTGCCTATGATGTGGTTTCACATTTAAATATAAACAAATAGTCCAATTTTTTATACAACACATATATACTTTTGGAGGCGATTTTCTGAAAATTTTAAAAATTATAGTAGTTAGGGGTGAACACAAATCAGTCCAGATCGGTTTACTGGACTGGACCGGCTATTTCGATCAAGGATAGGACCGAACCGACCATATATCGGTCCAATTATCGGTTCAAGTATATGGGCATAATCGATCTTCGGACTGGTCCAAGACCGGAAAACCCGAAGGCCAGACCGAAGACCAATCAACATTAGTTTCGAATTAAATATTTTTGGTACATAATTTTGATATATAATTAGTATATACCATATGTATTAAAAAATATTAAATATTAGAAAATCAAATATTTATTTTTAGTATTTTATAATTATATATATATACATATATGTGTGTGTGTATATATATATATATTGTATAAATAGCCTTAAATTATACATGTATTTTCCATATTATACCATAAAATTAAATATTTATTGTAAATTTGGTAATAGAATATGGCAAATTGGAAAATATATTCCAGATGGAGGAGTTGGCGACGTCAAGAACTCTCTTTCTCCTTTCCAGATCTGAGGCCTTGGGTTGTCCATTGCTTAGGAGGAAGGCCTAAGGAGGTTTTTCTGTCCTTACCATTGTTAAAAAAAAAAAAAAATTTAATTTTTATTATTTAATAATTAAATATATATATATTATACCATTATTATCATTTTAAAGTTTTTAACTTTTATATGGAAATAATTTTTTCTTCTTATAACTGTAATTTTTAGGTGAAAAACCAGTCCAAATTGGTCCGGTCAAGTACCGACAAAATCGGTTTCTAATCTGTCCTGCACCAGACCGACACAGTTAATCGTCCGATCTTTGATCTCATGATTTGATGTAGTTCGGTCTTCGGCCTGGTCTGGTCCGATCTTGGACCGATGTTCACCTGTAATAGTAACTCAATGAAAAATGAAAAAAGAGCTGGCAATAGGGCGGGGTACGGGGGGTGCCTCCTCCATACCCGTACCCGCCCCATTACCCTTCACAGGTATGAAGTGGGTACCCGTACCCTCCCCGGCGGGTACAAACCCATATTCGTATCCGCCCCATTACCCACGGGTACCCAACGGGTACTCATTACCCGCCCTGACTCACCTGTACCCGCCCTTACCCGCTTCGTACCCTCCTTGTCACCCATGTCCAATTTATTATCCATAAATTTTTTTCCTTATCCCTTCAATAATAATTATGAATTCATACTTATATGGCGGTGCGGGTACAAGCCTATACCCATACCCACCCTGTACCCATGACGGGTATTGACATGTGTAGCCTACCCGTACCTGTTACCCGCCTCATCTATATCCATACCCATCCCAAATGGGGTGGATACTTGCGAATAATGGGTTTTACCTGCCCATTACCAGACTTTTTTTGCAAAATGACTTGTTTTGAAAAAAAATTTAGAAATTTGGCCCCCTTTGAAAAATATTTAGCAAAATGACCCCTTTCACTATAGCGAGGTGGGTGCACGACGTACGGAACGTCGTGCAGCAGTGTTGCACTCCGTCCCGTACGGCGTGCAACAATACCTAATTTTTTTTTTTAGTTTTACCTCTTTAAAATTAAAAAAAATTAATAAAATTTCTTTTTAACTTAAGTTATTTTAATTTTTAAAATAAAAATATCCCAAGGGCGCACTTATCTGCTGGTTTATTTGCTTAGGTTCAATCACATACTATTGACCTTGTACTATTTGCCTATTATATGCTTTGTACTATTTGATGTGCCCGTGCTTATGCTTTGTGCTTTTGCTTATGCTTTCAGGATGCCTGCTCCCATGACGACACGATATTCAGGTTGGGGGTCCTCGGAAACAGCCTCTCTTCCACCCCTAAGGGGGAAGGCTGCGTACATCCACCCTCCCCAAACCCCGCTTTCGCGGGAGCCTTTGGCACTAGGATTGTTGTTATTGTTAAATTATTTTAATTCTTAATTTTATAATTTGAATCACTAAATACGTATATATTTTAAATTAAAAGGTACATGTATATTATTATTTTCAAATTAATTTTCTTTAAGAAAACAAACCAAAAAGAAAAACCTCGGAAAGGGTTTTATATAGGTCGATAGTGGAGATTTAGAAAACGGAGGGAAAATATGGAAAGCCGCGTGTGAAGCGAATTCTCTCTCCTTTCAGGGGCAAGCATGGCGAACCTGTCAAGCTTGGTGCACGAGCTCCGTGAGAGAATAGCAGCTTCATCCTCTACGCCTCCAAACAGGTCTGACGACGTCGTTTTGGTCTCCAGGTTCCGCGCCGTCCTCCCTAACCTCCTCCACGCTTACGTCATCCCTTCTTCCTCTGGTATTCCTCTCTTTAAATTCTCACCAGTTATTTATTCTATTAGTCCTAGTTTCGTTAAGTTTGTTCAAATTAATCATTTATTTTGATTAAAATAGTTCTTTGTGTTTTATTTTAGGGTTATTTATATTTTACAACCTGATATTTTTTAAAATAATAAAAAAAATCCTAAACTTTATGAATTAATAAAAAGACCCTATGTTTTTGCTGTATTAATAAAAATGTCAATATTCGACATATGATGGTGTCATTTTCTGTCAATAAAGCTAAAGTGACAATTGCTTTTTTTGTTAATGCTATAATAAAATGACAAGAATACCTTTCAATAACCATATTTTTAAACAAATTAAGCAAAAATAGATAGATTTTACATAACACGGCATCTTAAATTTCGTGGTTATAAAGTAAGAATAAGGGCATTGAAGGATACTTCTGTTATTTTACTGTAGCACTAACTATAAAAAAAAAAAAAAAAACAGTTGTCATGTCAGCTTTGTTGGCAGAAAATGACATTATCATGTGAAGAGGGTCCTTTTTATTTAAACTACAAAAACTCAGGGGCCTTTTTATTAATTCAAAAACGTTAGGATACTAAAATAAAATAGCTTTTATTTATAATCAAATTCATCCCTGAATAAAAGATGAATTACCAATTTCACCAGGTACTTAAAGACTTCACATGTGAATCTAGTAAGAATCATGCATAGAAGTTGTATAAGAGAAGAGATCAATATACAAGCCTATTAAGCTACTCTGGCTAATACCAATTGATTTTATGATGAAATCTCACTTGGGCTTATATTATATATGCCAACTCCTTGCGTTGGGCCTAGACCCGATAAAATTTAGCATGGTATTAGAGCAGGTGATGATCTCGAGTTCTTGTTGGAGCACCGTGTTCTTTTAAAGAGGGGTACATTTGAGCTTGGTGCCAAGAGGATTCTCTGGGGTGAATGTTAGGTCCAATTGAAGTAATCTCAATTGGATCAGAGAAGGTGAGGGGTGCGAGTCAAGGACACTCACATGTGTGGGGGAGTGTTAAAGATTCCACATGTGTCTGGTAAAAATCCCACATAGAAGTTGTAAAGGAGAAGAGATTAATATACAAGCTTAGTGAGTTATTCCATCTAATGTTAATTGGTTTTAGGCTTATATGTGGGAATTATATATGCCGACTTCCTAGGTCGGGTCTAAGGCTCGGTAACATTTAACATAAAAGACTATTTTAAATAAAAGAAAAGATGAGGTCTAATTTGAACACACTTACAAACAAACATTGTAAACAACTCAAATTCCTTGAAATTGAGAGTGATAGTAGCGATTGGAGTGTTGATTGGAAGATTTGTTGTGAGTATTGCAGCAAACGAAAGAGAAGTGATTGCTGTACTGAAGTTGTTGAATCATACGGCTAAGAACTTTCCGGGTGTGTTCTATCATGGCAAGCCTAGCGCTGTCTTGCCTGTTATTGGCCGTATTCTTCCCTTCTTTGCCGAACCGGCATTTTGGTCAGTAATCCCTATACGTCAGCTTTTTTTGGTTTTTGTTTTCCGCTGAACTTGGTTTTTGCTAATATTAGAATATAAAATCATTTGTAAGCTTTCGCCAATCAGCATAAGCTTTGGTGAAATAGTTGGTTTCTTAACATGATATTTGAGCTTGTTGACCAAGAGGTCACGTGCTTGAATCCCAATAACCCTGACCCTTAGCACCAATATACTTAAAAAACACAAGGTATGAAGTGGACTTGTGCGTTATTTGTTCTTTAAGTCCAATGAGTGTTTGTGCAAGGGGGCATGTTAGAGTATAAAATCATTTTTAGGCCTTCACTCATCAACTTAAACTTTTGAGGTATTTGGTTCCTTGGCACACAAAGTAGGTATTCTGATTTATAAGTTTTTTGATGTCATGTGGGAGGCTTAAAATGAAATCTTGGTCAGTGTAGGATGAGTGTTCATGATTCTAAAGGCATTTTTGGCGGTGCAAGGGCCCATAATGGTCATGACAGTGTCGTAAAAGCTGAGTGTTTGAGACATTACATAATGTTTTTGTGGTGGCCGCATTATTTTTCCTAAAGGAACATAAGTTACTTTTAACCCTTATGTTTGAAAAGAATACAATAAATCGCGATACAATCATCAATATTTATACCTTTTGTTTAGTAAATGCATTTATTAGTATGGTTTAGTTATGGTTTGTTTTTTGATTTCATGGGTAAGGATTGGAAGTAGTGCTTTGATGTTTGAGATCTATATAACTTGCGTAATGAACATAATTAAATCCTTTTTTTGTTGTCAATGTTGTCAATTCCATGTTTCTAGGTCATTATTTGGGATAAAGTGGTAGTGGATTCAACCGAAAAGATAAATTGCAATAGATGCTTCTTGGTTTCTATAATCGCTTGAAATAGAGAACGTATACTGTTCTTTGATCAGATGGAGAAAACTTACAGTGAGGGTAGAGGTGGGTCAAAGAAAAAGGGCCTATGCAATGACCTTACTTGATGAGACATGATGGAGATTCGCCTCATTAGAAACGTTGGGGAACGAAGGCTCTATTTGTTTGACAACAAATCTTTTTTGCCAACTATCAAATCTGTTATTTCTTCTTGTAATTTCATAGCAACAATTACAAAAAGGGAAAATGTTTTCCTCAATTGAAAGGATATTGAATCGACACCTGATCAATGGAAGGGGAAAACATATTTCTTCACGGAGGGGGAAATGTTTTCCCCTTATAATCTCATGACCTATACTTCATTTCAACCTCAATTGGCCCAGTGTGACCCTCATACAAATTTATAGCACGGAACCAATTTGTTTAGCCTAAAAAAGAAGAATTTTAAGAAAAGATATTTTTAATTGAAAATACTTTGAAAAGAAAAAAAATTTTCTTGAGGAAAATATTCTCATTAAACCAAGCCAAAGCATCCGTTCAGCTCATACCACCTGATGGAAGAAGGCATGATTTGTTTTTATGATTTTTAGGGCTATTGATTTTTATTCAGTAGACTACTTATCGGAATAAAAAGTGGAGATGCTGGTGGAATTTTTTAAAATGTAGTTGATTATGATCTTATACTTTAAGTTTGTTAATATGCCCACCTTTTCATTCATCTTCCATTTTGTATGATGATGCTAAAATGCTTACCTTCTCCTCATCTTCCATTTTGTATGAGGATGGGATGTGATGCTAGAGTGCAAAAGCTAAGACACCTGTATGAGAAAATGAAATTTTGTTTAAAACTCAGTATTATGTTAGTAGGATAATCTTTAGATATTTTACTGTTATCCTATCTTTGTTCTGTTGGGTATGCTCTCTGAAATATTCTCTCACATAGTGGTATCAAAGTGTCACAAACCCTAACCGTAATTTCTATCTCTCCCAATCAAACTGCGGCCCCTCTCTCCTGGAAGATTCCTTCTGCCACTGCACTGAAATTCTATGTGAAGTGAACTCAAACAATATGGAAATATGATCCATGATGATTAATTAACCAAGTGAGATTTTCTAGGACAATTACAGTTAGCCTCAATCTAGCCAACGCTTGGTGCTTAACCCAAACACGGTGACTCTCTGTCGGTGCATATCGAGCACGGCGGCCCTCAAATTCAATTGGTGAATCGACCCCTAAGCTAGGTTAATGTGATTCAATGGCAGCTCCTCCTCTTCCTTCGAGTCTATCTCCCTCCTCTCCGGAACTGGCTACCTCCCAACGCCTCTCGTCCCCCCAATCTACTGGTGATCTAATCCAATGTAGGCATTTGGCGTGCTTGGGAGCTTCAAGCGAGTGTTGGGTGGGCAGTGTGTTGTTACATGGCCTCTGTCATGAGAAAATGCAATCTTGTTTACATATATCATAGGCATTTGATATGCTTGGAAGCTTCAAGTGAGTGCAGGGTTGGCGCATATGTCATTGAGTAGTTTGTCACAGGGCCTGTGTCATGTCAATTTCTAATAAAATCAAGTTCAACAAACATAACAACTACTGTACCGTTGTCCAAACAGGTGGGATTGGCTACCTGGATTTTCACAGTAGAAGATTTACTGAAATTTCGGTGTTGGTTGTTCGTTATTTAACGAGTCTTTACCTTGGTGTGTTCTGGATAATAGGAAGCATTACTAAGAGTAACCCCAAAAATGGCAAAAGGGTAAAACAAGTTCAAGCTAGCAAAATAGCAAAGCAACTAGACAAAAAGGGTACAGACACAAGAAGCAAGCAGATATAAAAACAAGTAGGCAGGTAGTCAGAAAGGGAAAAAAACCCCAAAAGCAATTAAGGAGGGAAGAGTAGCAGCTAGGCACCGAAAAAGGCCAAAGACATTTTAATTAAGTTATTTTTAGATCGTAAAATGTGGTTTGAGTTCTGTACCTTGTTCTAAGTCCATATGCTTTGACATTTAGTGCCTTTTGTTGGCTTGATGGGGAGGAGATGCTACTTTTTACCTCCGTAAGCAATGTTTTTAGTTAGTGGCCTTCCTAACAATTGTTAGTTACTTTTTGGAGAACTAATGCTTGCCCTTTCAGTGGTCGACATGGTGTGATTTTTGAAACTGTTGGTTCGCTTTTGTCCTTACTCCGCACTGGGGAAAGAGATGCATATCGACTGTTCTTCATGGATGGCATGTTAGCAGTTGAAGGTACATATACTATACGTTGCTTTCAATCTTATTTACTCGCTGTTGGAGAGAAACATGATTCTTCTGCGTCATAAGCGGCTTGGGAAATACATCTCTATGGTCTGCTTCTTGCCAGTGGCTTTTAGTTTTGATAGCGACATTCTGTCCTCTGAATGCAGATCTTCTGTACATAGCATCCTTATGCTTTGACAAATCATTTGCTACGGAATCCACTAGGGTGTCTCTCAAGTGCTTTTCGGAGTCATTTACTGGAATTTCTTCCACAGGGGCACTTTTAAGCGACCTCCCAGAATGCAATAAACCAGTTGATGGTTATGGTATATTAGTGGACCTCACTGACCAAAAGAGGTGGCAGACATTTTCTACATGGATTGTTCGACTTCTTAATAAATTCTTAACCGATGGAACTCTTTATGTGGAAGGGCTTGTTGATTCCCCTTTTATTTTCGCCACATGTTCCCTATTATGTTATGGAGATGCTGATTTGCATATGGTAGGTGGCACCTTCTAATTCAATTAGCATTTACTTCTGACTTTGTTTATGCCAATTTATTCAAAATTATGGGACTGTGGCCTGATAATTCTCATCTGTCGATTTACAAGCTTATTCTAATATAGTTGTCATGACTTTGTTTGCAAGGCCTGTTTTGACTTTGCTCGCATAATTGGAACAGTTATGAATCATCAAATCATTCCATATGAGAAATTATTGCTCTCCATAGCTACGATATTAAGTGAAGCTCAGGGAAAGCCCCCTGCAATCAGGTATGTCTTTAATAAGTTGAAAAACTTGGTCAAGCTTCTTCCTAGAATACATTTTGAAGAAGTTTGTAATGGGATTGGGTATCTTGATATGGAGGATTGCGGGCTCCTCAGTATGTTTTGCATCATATCGGTTTTTGTCCGCAATTAGTGATTTGATTGAACACGTACAAACTACCTTGCGCTTTTCTCTAGAGTACCATCACCATTTGTATTCAGCCAACTGTTGGTTTTCATACTGAGTAAATTTGAATTTGTTGGAATTCCTCCTACGAATTGTATTCAAGGGTCTCCCATTAATTATTTGATCACCTTCTGAGTCCTTATGACTTACAATGTTTCCGTTGTAGATGGAGAAATTCTCGTTGGGGCTTACTCCGTTTTGTCTGGGTAACTGAAGTGCAACTGTCATGCCCCGATACGAAACATAGGGGTCTATGACAATAAATTGAACCATAAATTTATTAGATACCATAAACCAAAATAAAGGAGTTCTCCATAAATAGGCCCTATAATCTCAGGGAAGGAAATAGAAAAATACAATCTAGGGGAAGGAATATAGCTAGAAATTCAAAATGCTTAATGCCGAAATCTTGTAATTGAAGTAGAATATTAAAAATCACCCACGAAAACTCAAGAAAATTCAGCAAGTGGCAAAAGGGCGGAAGAGTTAACGGATAAGACACATCCTGACTCGTCTGAGAATGATAAACAACAGGGTGAGTATGAAACTCAGCAAGTGGCAAATCCGCTAACAAAAACAAGGATCAAGCATTCTTAGAAATACATATGGCCCATTTTAAAAGTATAACTGACATAGAATATTAAAATTCACCCCCGAAAACTCAAGAAAACTACTGAACTCTGAGGCCATAAAGCCGTAGGTTATGGCTTCATATGATCCTTGCAGCTGGGCGTGGAATTGGCTTTCATAAATGGGTCCCCAACCAACTTTGGGTTCAGAGGAACGTTCCAAACAGTGAATTGCTAATGGAGATGGTATAATCCCCATCGAGGGCTCAAAGATGTCTTTTCCTGTCAGCGTAGGGCACAACCTGCAAAACAAAGCACAATATGTCCAAAATACAAAGTACATAACATAGTTGCATATCATAAAATAGAAATCTAACCATATTTTTAGAGTACCATAAGGTAAGGAAACACAATCATAACCAACATAAATTCCATATTCCACAAATTTTTAACATACTTGACAGCGGCGGATCCAAGATTTTGTTATAGGGGGGCTTGAATAAAAAATAATAGATTACATAATAAAAATTATTAAAAAATTCGCAATCGACATTTTTTTAATAGTTTCACAACTCAAAAAAAAAAAAGAGAGAGAAAGCTCATCCAATCAAAATAGAGAAGTACTACAAAAATTAAAAAATAACAGAAAATAATACATAGAAATACATATGAGCCCACCCTCACCCCAATGTGGATCCGCCGCTGATACTTGATCCCATTTTAGTTTTAAAATACATAGAGGGTTAAAGATGTCAATATGAGGTGTATGAAAAGGAAGTAAGTAATATTGAGAAAACCATAAAAAACATTGTAACACATGGGTAAAATAAAACAATAGCGATTTTTGCCAAAAGGCCGGCTGAGTTAACGGATAAGCCTCTTACTTGAAGAAATAAAACTCCCTTGAAATCCCGAGCCCAAGCTATAGAATAGCCTTCCTAGATTTAGACTTTTCTTTCTCTCAACTTTCGCTGTTACTTGCAAAATGTGAATTGTGGATGTGGATGATGAGAGTTTAGGTTAGAAGGGTACTATTTATAGAAGAGGAGAAGGGTCGGTGAAAGGCTAGGTGCACTAAAGGAGGTAGGCTAAAGGTTGCATAAGTTATGATAATAATTGGCACTAAACAGGGTGTTATGAATCATACATATCAAGGGTCACGAGAATATGCAATTAACTATGATAATATGACTAATAATTAGAGGCTAAATCAAGGGTCACAAGAAACCAAAGGTTATCCCAACTAATAATGGATAAGCATAATAACTCGGTAGGCCAAAAGTCTCATGATTGATTTTTTAAGTTTTAAGAGACACAATGATAGAATCATAGGTGTAGATAAATGATCCTTGAGGTGAGTTACAAGAAAATAATTCTAGAAACTCAAAGACTTTAAGTAAGGAATAATTTTGCAATTTAAAAGTGCATTTTCTCACAGCAACACACCTGAAAATCAGAGGGGATGACCGAAAATGGTGTCCTTTTCGGGAACTAAATCGACTGTTTTGCTACAGAAATGTTTGGCTTTCACTTCTAGCTAGAACACAAACTTATTGGGTTCCTTTGCCTCTTGAATTGTGTCGAATCTGCCGAAATTCTTGAATTTAGATGGCGAGCTTGTTTCAATTGTGATATGGTGGTTGAGCATTGGGCTACCCCTCTTCTGCAAGAGTAGCAAACATTGATTCTACAGTGCATGTAGATTTTATTTATTACTGTGTACATGGGATCCGATAAACAACTCAAATAGACATTGTGAGAGTATGTTGATCCACATCCAACCTCACTTTTCTGTTTTTGGGTGTCCAACCTGCCTTCATATTGTATTCAAGCTATTAGACAGTGGAAACTTTAGTGTTGCCTTCTATTCAACGATCAACTGGTTGTCCTGCAGATCTATGGCTTATGACTCCACATTAGGTAGTTGCCTTGATGCTTTGCATTCCAGCTGTCCTACAGAAATTGTCAGATCAACTGCTGTAGAATTAATCTCTGTCTTCCACCAGAACGTTCAGAAAACAAACAGTTCTGAACTGAAGGTAATTTTATCACTCACTTTGAGGGGTGTATATGAGTCGATTTGAGTCCAAGCTCGTCAAGAGGCTCAGCTCGTTGGCATTGAGTGCTTGGGCTCTGCTTGTTAGCAATTGAGCTCGCCTTATTAGCGTTGAGCTGCGCTTGGCTTTAGCTTGAAGCTTGCTGAGCTTGGGAACTCCAAGCTCGTCATAGGCTTGGGATCATCTCAGCTCCTTGAGCTCAAACCCAACTCGGCTAGCACGAGTTAAACTCGCTTTATTTGGGCTCATTTAAGCTCGATGAAGGATCGTTTGGCTTGAATTTGACTTTATTAGGCGTTACTTAAACTAATAAATTGCATTAAAATAGGCTCGTTTAAGCTTATGAACTTACGAGCTTGAGCATCACCACTAGGCTTTGGTTGGGCTTGGCTCAGCTCAAGCTTGAAATGAGTCAATTCTTTTGAGCTATATGACAAACTGGCTCGGCTCATTTACACTGCTACTCACTTATGTTCCTTAAGCAGAGTATAAAAACTGGATAGAAGGTTATTTTTTTAGAGGACCTACTATGGGGAAAGTTACTGATTGTGCACCTTTTATCAGTTTGCTCTGTGCAGTGCTTATAAACGAATCTCTAGGACATGCCCTCCTCATATCTGGAAGCCAGAATGTCTTGTTAGTATGATTTGTTCCCCAGAAGCATGTCGCATGTTACAAGATTGCTTTGAAGTGGCTCTTTCTGTTCTTGGTCCCGATGTTGTTGGAGGAGTGATTAGTGATAGTATTGCAATACAATTAGAGGCAAACCACGACAGTGCACAGAGCTTGAGAGCTGGGAATAAGAGACCAGCTGAGGATGTGGTAACTTATAGGACCAAGCGTCCGAAAGCAGGTGGAGCTAGTCTGGCATTTGATACTGATCGGAAGGATGTATCTAGCGTTACATGCCATATATTTTCCGAGTCAAATGAAGAATATGCTTGTCGTATGAGCACGTCACTTCTTTCATCTGTCGACCTTTTAAAACCACAAAGTGTCAACGCTAGAGTTGAGGATGCACTGAAAGCTCTTAGTATGCTCTGTATAGTCTTTTGTAACTACCCAAATACCAAGCTATCCTTCCGCATCTTTAAGCAGATGCTTTTGTGGACCCCTTGGATATGTGAGCAGGTAGAAATTGGGTTTCAGTCATATTGCTTATATTCACTTAAAAATATGTCTAATAAGGAGCTGCTTCTTACAGGCGAAGCAAGGCAGCACAATCAGATTTGATCTATCTATATACTTGGAAGCCCTGCACAGTGTTCTATTACTGCCAAGTAAGAAAACATGCTTCTCTACCAGGCCCCCGGGAGAAAAAAGGGGCCCCGGGGGGGGGGGGGGGGGGGTTGCTTTTCGTATTCTATTGTAGTTAAGAAGCACTTCAGGCCCTGCTTGGCCAAACTGAAGAAAACTGTTTTTTTTCCTGAAGCAGTTTTTACATAAACGCTTTTGTGAAAAGTGCTATTTTGGTCTGTAAAATTTTTAGTTTTTGCTTCTATTTCTATTTTAAAGGAGAAATATTATTTTCCTACTTTAAAAGTAGAAAAACTGCTTTCAATTCTATTTAAAAATACTTTTCTTTCAAAGGCCAAACACCTTTAAAGTGTGAAAAAAATTCGTTGTTTTTCCTAGAAAACAGGCACTTTCTTTCAGAAAAGATGCTTGACCCTGTCAATTGGCAAATGCTCATGGAAAGGCTTTTGTAGGAAATGAAACTAACCACTTTATGACCTTCTCAACCATTCCATACTATGGGCTAGCTCTCTCTCGCTTTTTGTCTCTCTTTGGCTCCCTCTCTTATGGGGCATTTCGGCAATATAAAATCAAGCTGAGCCACAAAGTAACAAAATTTGATAAACTAGAAAAATGATTTCAGTGTTTGTCTTCACTTATTTCTGAGTGCTTCTCGATGAGATGCCCACATCTACCCTTTGATTGAGCTATTTGTTCCTATGGTGACTGATCATTTAGGTCCATTACCTGAGGAAGTCATATGTTTTGCAAGAGATGCAGACAATGCTGATCTCGTATGTACTTTGCTCAAGCTTCCATGGACCCATTCCCCAGAGGCCACTGAGACAACTTGTAGATCGAGATCAAGGCGCCTCGCTATTCAGGTTTTATCAAAGATTGGTCCTTGTACAGAAGCTCACCTTGATATTTTGGATTTAGGTCTACATGATGAAGTGGAAGAAGTCAGATCTGAAGCTGTCATGTCTATGCCCTTAATCATTTTGTCTTCTAGTTTTCCGGCACTTCCACATATCTTTAGAAGGCTAGAGTAAGTGCAGAATGTTTTGTATTCTTGCGATTTTTGACTGTGATTAATGAACTTAGCTAGCTGCTACACCATGATTAATGAAGTCATGGTGAAGCGGCTAGCTGAGTTGAATGAGGAGACTTGAAAGAGTTCTACAACTCAATCCTTTATTAGTCCATCTATCCTTTTGATTTGGCTCCGGGAGTTGTTTGGCTTCTTATCATGGTTCGTCCTTTGGCTTCGTCCTTTTCTGTTTGGGCATCTTTTTCTGCAGTGTCTTGCCCTATGCCTTTTTTTTTTTTTTTTTTGCTTGGTTCCTCATGTTTGTGTGGATCGTTTTGTCACCGTGGTGTGGTTTTGCTCTGTGGGGTTGCTTAGTGTGTTCCGGCCTCCCTCAATGATGTGGGGGCTGTATAGTAGGGGTAGCTCTTTTCAGTGATGTTAGGGTTTTTTTGTTTGTTTTGTTTCCCCTTAGTGCATATTAACGGGTTGTGCCAATTGTCAAAAAAGAAGTCCAAAAGGAACCTCTGCGTAGGTGGTGCTGCTTATCTGTGATATTGTAAACCCATATCAATTTCAAATGCCCTCAACTAATTGCGCAGGGGTCCGATTAAGACGCAATTGATTGACAACTAATTATCATTTATGCATGAGTAGAGTATGAATTAACATGTGCATTGTTACTTCACTAATTGATTTTGCTCCTCTGTATGTAGCTTGTTAGGGAAAGAGAAGCATGGGCAGGTCAGAAAAGTGATTCCTCTTGCTCTTGGTTATCTGTCATGCCTCTACGCATCTTCTGATAGTTCTGATGGCCAATGTCCAAGTGACTGCAAAATTGTCTTACCTAACGGAAACGATGAAGAAAAACTGATTGTTGATTATCTACTGCAAGGTTTTCGATGTTCAAGGTGTGATAGTAGACGTGTTTATAACGAACCACATTCTGTAGCAATGCACCTTCTGTCCAAAAGATTCACGGAATCTAATCCCGGTTGTGACCTTATCCAGATACAGTTGCTGTTCTTCGATTTTATTTATGACGAGTCCTCGGAAGAGTCCCAAGTTGCCTGTGTTGAAGTATTGCGACGAATTCTAATGCATGTGACGGAAGACATTCTTCTCAGAATGAGATTGAAGTGGCTGGAGTGTATCGAATTCCTACTCCTTCACAGAAAAAGGGCTGTTAGGGAAGCATTTTGCTCCCAGATTAGCTGCTTTCTAGAGGGGTCTGTTGTGAACTGTCTATTTGTAGATGAAGTGACTGAAAACAGAAGTAAAGAGCACCAGTTTTTCGACAAAATTAAAGACGCTGTTTTAGCAACTGAAGATCCTCAAATCATTGAGACCTTGTTGGAATCTGCGGCAAACATTTCAATTTCAGTTAATATTTGCAGTCAGTTTTTCTCACTCTCTCTTATGTTGTTAGTTGATCAACTTGACAATCCTTTCGTCACTGTCGGAACGATTGCGTCAAAGTTAATAAATCGTTCGTGCTACTCCCATGTTGAAGGAGGTCTTGAACGAGTCCTATCCAGAGTTACTCTTCTCCGGAATGAGCTATTTGAGTATTTGTGCCTAAGGCTTGCAAGCCGGCCCAAAATGGTGAAAGAGTTTGCAGAGGCCGTACTTGGTATTGGAACTGAGAACCTTCTGCTCAAAATGATTCCCGTTGTTCTTCCAAAGCTTGTTGTTTCTAAGCACGAGGATGATTGTTCATTTAGCACTTTGTGCGAGTTGGCCAAGTGCCTAAACATGGACATGGTTCAACTTATAGTTAATTGGCTGCCGAAAGTGCTTGCGTATGCGCTTCGCCAAGCTGATGGTCAAGTGTTGCTCTGTGCATTGCAATTTTACCACACACAGACTGGATCGGACAAACAAGAAATATTTGCAGCTGCATTACCTGCACTATTAGAAGAGCTTGTATGCTTTGCAGACAATTCTGATCCAGACGAGATAAGCCTAAGGTATGATGCCTGCATCTTGAAATGTTACGACATCTTGTTTCACATAGGGAAACTTCCTAGTGGGTAGCATGTGCAATCCAAAGATCAGTTTGGGTGCGTGTAAGTTTGCCCCAGTACCCCAGAACTTCTGTGGTTCTATATAGAATATTTGCTCACGTTTTGATGTAATTGAGAGACTCATCTCTGTCCTTTTTCTCTTGTGCGATGTGATACAGTATAACATTATTTTTTGGATAATTTACAATATAACATATTTTCGAGCAGGCAGCATAACAATTACCTTCAACACTTTGTTTCCTATACGCACCTAAACCCACGGGAGGAGATGGCCTTAGATAGAGCTCGATGGAGGACTAGCATAGGGGTAGCAGATGTACCGGCCTCACACCGTTGCTTATTCTGTTATACTTGTGTTCCTGGGCATATAGGCCTATTAGGGTGCATCTATCTACCTATCCGCCTATCTGTTTACTATTTACATACTGTTTAGTTGCTTATTTTGCTGCCTTGAGGGGCATGGTTTTGCCTTGAAGTCTCCTCTAGGTCGTTATGCTTTGTATTACTCACTTTATGGTATAGCTTACTCCTATGCATTGATACCCTATTGCTCACAGGTTGCCATGATGCGATGATGACATGTCTCTCAGGTTGGGGGTCCTTGGAAACAGCCTCTTTTCAGGTCAACACCCTGAAGGGGGAAGGCTGCGTACATCAACCCCCCAAGACCCCGCTTTTGCGGGAGCCCTTGAGGCACTGGGATTATTGTTGTTGTTGTTGTACTTTGTTTCCTATGCCACTTCTTTTGTTGCATTATACATTCATTAAGTTTCTTTATCTTAACGTTTCCGAAAGGAAAAGCTCACATGCTTTTGTGACTATCAGTATTTTGACATTAAACACTTTGTAACTGTCATTTACAGGTTGGAAAGAATACCTCAGATGATAGAAGAAGTTGCCAGAATTTTAACAGGCCGTGGAGATCTTCCGGGCTTTCTGAAGAATCATTTTGTTGGTCTTCTTAACAGTATTGACAGGAAAATGTTGCACGTGGAGGACGTCAGTAAGCAGAAACAAGCCATTAAGAGAATAGAAATGTTGATTGAAATGATGGGCTCTCACCTTAGCACCTATGTGCCAAAACTAATGGTACTAATCATGCATGTTGTTGAGAAAGAGTCACTACGTAGTGAGGGTCTCGCCGTGTTGCATTTTTTTATCAAGCAGCTGGGAAAGCTGTCACCTTCGAGTGCAAAACATGTAATATTTCAAGTTTTTGCTGCTCTTATTCCTTTCCTAGAAAAGGAAGAAGATAAACCGTCCATTCATTTGGATAAGATTGTGGATATACTAGAAGAGCTTGTGTGTGAGAACAAGTTGATATTAAGGCAGCACATCCGTGAATTTCCTTTGTTGCCTAGTATTCCTGCCTTAACGAAGGTGAACCATGTTATACAAGAGGCAAGGGGTTCGATGACTGTGAAGGATCAAATGCGAGATGCAGCAGATGGCTTGAATCATGAGAACTTAAACGTGAGGTATATGGTGGCATGTGAACTGAGCAAGCTACTGAGTCTTAGAAAGGAGGATGTGGCAGCAGTGATTTCCGGGGAAACGGATTCCGATATTAACATTTTAAGCTCTTTAATTACGTCCCTTCTTAGAGGTTGTGCGGAAGAATCGAGGACTTCAGTGGGGCAACGGCTAAAAATGGTCTGTGCAGATTGCCTAGGAGCCCTAGGTGCTGTTGATCCTGCCAAGATTAAGAATTTATCATGTCAAAGATTTAAAATTCAATGTTCTGATGACGACTTGATCTTTGAATTGATCCATAAGCATCTGGCCAGGGCATTCAGAGCTGCACCGGATACCATTGTTCAGGATTCGGCAGCACTAGCTATACAAGAGCTGCTAAAGTTAGCAGGTTGTGGAGCATCCCTTGGCGAGATCTCAAAAGCTTGCACATCGAAAGCAGTGATGGAATGTTTCAAGGCCGATGCATCAGGGACAAAGGGCTCAAATGATGGTCATATGATGAATGAAAGGGGTCAAAGATTGTGGGACCGGTTCTCTAACTATGTTAAGGAGATTATAGCCCCTTGCTTAACCTCACGATTTCAGCTTCCCAACGTGGCTGATTCTATGAGTTCAGGCTCTATATACCGACCATCTATGTCTTTCAGGAGGTGGATTTTTCTATGGATAAAAAAACTGACTGTACATGCCACCGGCTCCCGTGCTAATATTTTCAATGCCTGTAGGGGTATAGTGCGGCATGACATGCAAACCGCAATATATCTGCTGCCATATTTAGTTCTTGATGCTGTCTGCCATGGCACTAAGGAGGCCCGTCATGGTATAACAGAAGAGATTCTAACTGTTCTTAATGCTGCTGCTTCAGAGAACAGTGGGGCAGCACTGCACGGAATGGGTGGTGGACACAATGAGGTTTGTATCCAAGCTGTTTTTACCCTTCTGGATAATCTTGGGCAGTGGGTCGACGATATTGGACAGGAAGTGGCTCTTTCCCAGTCCCTTCCATCATCTTCTTCTAGACAATCTTCTAAATATAACAAACAAGCCTTAGATTCTCCAACAACTCCAGACCAACTCGTTGAACAATGCAAGTACGTAACTGAGCTTCTAGCAGCAATACCAAAGGTGACTCTTGCAAGGGCATCCTTCAGGTGTCAGGCTTGTGCTAGATCTTTGATGTACTTAGAGTCGCATGTGCGGGGAAAATCAGGCTCTTTTAATCCAGCTGCAGAAAAGAGTGGCATATTTGAAGATGAAGACATCTCGTTTCTGATGGAAATCTATAGCAGTTTGGATGAGCCTGACGCTTTATCAGGCTTGGCATCCCTGCGCAAATCAGTGAGCTTACAAGATCAACTGTTAATAAATAAAAAAGCTGGAAACTGGGCGGAAGTCTTGACTTCCTGTGAGCAGGCGTTGGAGACGGAACCCAACTCAGTTCAGAGGCACTCAGATGTTCTTAACTGTTTACTGAATATGTGCCACCTTCAGGCTATGGTTACTCACGTGGATGGTTTGATATCAAGAATTCCTCAATACAAGAAAACATGGTGCATGCAAGGAGTACAAGCAGCATGGAGGCTTTGTAGGTGGGAGTTGATGGACGAGTACCTCAAGGGTGCTGAGAAGGATGGCTTACTTTGTAGCAGTTCTGAGAGCAATGCATTGTTTGACATGGATGTCGCGAAAATTCTGCAGGCAATAATGAGAAAAGACCAATTCTCGGTCGCTGAAAATGTTGCGTTGTCCAAGCAAGCCTTGATAGCTCCACTGGCTGCTGCTGGCATGGACTCTTACACTCGGGCTTACCCATTTGTAGTAAAGCTCCATCTTTTGAAAGAACTCGAGGATTTTCATAAACTCCTTCATGGTGAATCGTTTTTGGAAAAATCATTTCATCTGAGAGACTCGGCATTCTCAAAAATAATAGATTACTGGGAAAATCGACTAAGATTCACACAACCATCACTTTGGTCTAGGGAGCCCCTTCTTGCTTTCAGGAGACTGGTTTTTAGTGCTAGTGGACTCGGTACTCAAGTTGGAAACTGCTGGCTTCAATATGCAAAGCTCTGTCGTTCTGCTGGTCATTATGAAACAGCTAATCGAGCAATTCTTGAAGCTCAATCTTCAGGCGCACGTAATGTTCACATTGAAAAGGCTAAGCATTTGTGGGGTGTAAAGCGTTCTGATGGTGCAATTGCAGAATTGCAGCAATCTCTCCTCAACATGCCAGTGGAGTTAGTGGGTTCTACCGCAATATCATCTATAACTAGCCTTTCCTTGGTTCCGTTGAACCCTTCAACCATGAATCATGATATTCAAGCTCTCAACGAGACTTGTGATGTCGCAAAGACTCTCCTTTTATATTCAAGATGGATTCATTACACCGGGCAAAAACAGAAAGAAGACGTTATGAATCTTTATTCCAGGGTGAGGGAATTGCAACCGAAATGGGAAAAAGGATACTTCTATGTGGCTAAGTACTGTGATGAAGTGCTTGTTGATGCAAGGAAACGTCAAGAAGACAACGTGGATGTCGGTCCTAGGTTATCAACTTCTTCTGCAGCTGTATCAATTAATTTAAATGCTGAGAAGCATTGGTGGTTATACCTCCCTGAAGTACTATTATTTTACGCTAAAGGCCTTCACCGGGGGCACAAGAATCTTTTCCAGGCCCTTCCGCGATTGTTGACCCTCTGGTTTGACTTTGGGAGTATTTATCAAAGAAATGGTGGGTCATCAAATAAAGATCTGAAAAATGTTCACGGAAAGGTACTTCTAGGCTCCGTATGTTTCTACAGAAAACATCTTCCATCTCAATTCTATTTTTTTTTCTTTGCATAACTTCATAGCAGCAATCACAAACACAGAAAATATTTTTCTCCATTGAGGGGAAATTAACTTCTCTTCAACACAAGGGAAAACCATTTTCTTTAACTTGGAAGGCAAATTTTTCAGAAAAAAATATTTTTAATTGAAAATCTTTTGTGAATCCAAAGGAAAACATTTTCCATTATACCAAACGGAACCATAGTAATGACTATGGGAGGTTCACCATTAGCAAACAGCTCCAAAGTGCTGTATCCTCATATCTTGTTCTTCAATTACAGGTCATGGGCATTATGCGCGGCTGTTTGAAGGATTTGCCAACTTATCAGTGGTTGACAGTTCTTCCACAATTGGTCTCTAGAATCTGCCACCAAAATGAAGAGATTGTTCGACTAGTCAAACACATCATAACCTCTGTCCTACGGCAGTACCCTCAGCAAGCCCTCTGGATTATGGCAGCAGTTTCTAAATCCACAGTTCCGAGTAGGAGGGAAGCAGCTGCTGAAATCATACAAGCGGCCCGCAGAGGGTCTAATCCAGATCATGGTGGAAGCGCATTGTTCACTCAGTTCACGAGCCTCGTTGATCATCTGATTAGGCTGTGCTTTCACCCGGGCCAGCCAAAGGCGAGAACAGTCAATATCTCAACTGAATTCAGCTCTCTGAAGAGAATGATGCCTCTTGGAATTATAATGCCCATTCAACAATCTCTCACTGTTAGCTTGCCAACGATTGATATGACTTCAACTGACTCAGTGACCTCTTATATATTTTCTTCAACTGAGCTTCCTACAATAGCAGGAATAGCAGATGAGGCTGAGATCCTATCATCCCTTCAGCGACCAAAAAAGGTTCATTTACTTGATGCAACTCTTCATCATACAAGTTTGATTCTTTTCATAATTTCATAAGTTATGATTTTGACTAATTCCTGTTTGTAGTTTTGTGGGGTTATCATCCAAGGTGCATTTCTTTAGCAAAGAATGAACAATGAGCTTGGTTGGCAATTTTTTGTCTGTTAGCCAAGTGAAATGAAAGCTTGGAAGGGATTTTTTGCTATGGAAAAAAAGGGAGCAGATTTGACCCTTTCCTAAACCAGAAAAGGGGGTTGGTCCGAGAGAGCACTACTTTCTTCAGAAAAAAGAAAAGAAATAATAAAGCTTTTCTAAGGAGTAGTTCCAAACATAAAAACCTGGCAGTATCAATCATATTTCCTAAATGTCTACTTCACAGAGGTCCAATAGATACTTGAAGAGAATACATATCGTTTATTTCCTTCCAAGTCAAGGATTGGGATTCATTACTCTTCCCTAGCTGGTGCTTATGTCACCTGATGACATATGATATCTTGGATCAATTTCTGGATTGGTTTTATGGGTTTCAATGTGTCAATGTTTCTGTTGGAGACAAACCCTATGGAAGTTACTGAATCAAGGCTCCCATCTATTTTAACGGAAAATATTTTTCCTTCTGATTCTATTATTCTTATGCTTAACTCCATAGCAATAACTACAAATGTGGAAAATATTTTCCTTCATTGAAGGGAAATTGACTTCTCCTCGTTGAAGGGGAAAACAATTTCCTTCACAGAGAGGAGAATATTTTCCATCGAAATCTCACATCATATACTTTACTTTAACCTTAATTAGACCAAGCATGAACCTCATATAAATCTATAGTATTAAATTATTTTTTTGAGCTAGAAGGACAATTTTTTAAGAAAAGAGTATTCTTAACTTACAATATTTGGTGAAGAAAAATTTTCACCAAGGAAACAAATGGAGCGCAAATATGACATCCCTTGGTGGGCTTATAAATAAAGTTAGTGGGCTGATAAATAACGTAGATAGATTGTAGCAGATTATGTTTACCCTCCCTGTTAAATCAGAGTTTTATGAGATTTAGGTTCCCGGTAATTGCATATGGTGCCAGCGGTCAGCCTAAAGCTGCTTTTCACTCTTCTCTATGTACAGATTGTTCTTCTAGGAAGTGATGGCATAGAACGTCCATTCCTCTGTAAACCGAAAGATGACCTTCGAAAAGACGCCCGTATGATGGAATTCAATGCCATGATAAACCGCTTATTATCTAAATCTCCTGAAAGCCGACGCAGAAAGCTTTACATTCGTACATTCGCAGTGATTCCTCTTACTGAAGATTGTGGTATGGTGGAGTGGGTCCCGCACACGCGTGGACTAAGACATATTCTTCAGGACATTTATATAACATGTGGAAAATTCGATCGACAGAAGACAAATCCTCAAATTAAACGGATCTATGATCAATGCCAAGGCAAAATGCCAGAAGATGAGATGCTGAAGACCAAAATTCTCCCGATGTTCCCCCCTGTTTTTCACAAGTGGTTTCTGAATACTTTCTCTGAGCCAGCTGCGTGGTTTAGAGCGAGGGTTGCTTATGCGCATACCACAGCTGTATGGTCCATGGTTGGACACATTGTAGGCCTTGGTGACCGTCATGGTGAAAATATTCTGTTTGATTCTACTACAGGTGACTGCGTCCATGTTGATTTTAGCTGCTTATTTGACAAAGGCTTGCAGTTGGAGAAGCCTGAGCTTGTTCCTTTCAGGTTAACCCAGGTGAGGAAGCCGATGGTATTTAGCATTATAAAGTAGGCACTAATCGCTTGTTTGGTAGTATTTTCTGTTTTTAGTTCTTTTAGTTGTTGAGAAATAAAAAAATGCATAGTCAAAACCACTTCATGCTTTGATTTATTGCTGAAAGTTTTTAACTGGCTTGGGATTTACAAACAGAAACAAAACCATTGGGTTTGTTTTTATTTGATTTTTTATAAACAAAGAGCTTGTTTGATATTGTTTTCTTTTTTTGCAGCTTTGGTCTTTCAGAAATTAAAAATGAGAGATTGAAAATGATTTTCTTTTTGTCTTTTTTGTTTTTAATTTTCACTCAAATTAGGAAAAGCACTAAAACTAGAAGATCAAAAACAAGAAAAATGGTTTTTAAATATCGTTTTTTAGTTTTCTAAAAAACCAAAAAATGCAAATAGAAAAGGATACCAAATATACCCTAAATAGGTGGGAACACTAATTAATACCAAATGAGCCTGAAATTGTTGATCTTTACTCGGGCAAGTCGTGTTGCTATCACACAAAATATTGCATTTTATTGGCATGGGACTGAAAATCTTTGTCCTTCCCTGCAATAAGTGAAGGCGTAAAGAAACCATAACGGTGTGTGATTCTAAATTGGACGCTGTGAAGTAGCTGGAGTATCACTATGTCCAATTGAGCTTTCTTAGTGTCTGTATGTAGCTTTCAGAATTACATGTTGGAAAATCTTTCACTGGCTTCTGTTGTTGATACGGCCCTCACAGTATGAACCTTTATTTGTGGGTCAGCCCATTATAGCCTTTAGCATTTAGGGTTTGTCTTGTGCCTATTTATACTCACTTGTTGTAGAGTTCCGCCTCGGTTGCTGGTGGAAGCTTGTAATCCTTTCATTATAGTTAGTGAAAAAGCTCTCGATTTTTGCCGGTGGTTTTTCCCGCGTGAAAACTCTGTAGTATTATTATTATTTTTATCTGTCCTCTCTCTTTCAATTCATGTCTAGTTTTGGCATCTAAATTGAACTCAAATCTTGGGTATTTTACCTAATAGTGTAGTATGTAGGATGAGTCTAGCTAAGCTTAAAGACTTTGAGATCATGCTTGGTTCGTCATAACGAGTTAGGCTGGTCAATCTCGAACTCGACTTGGTGGCCTCCGAGTTTAACATTGGTTAGACTCATTTAAGCTCGATCCAAACTCGTTTTGCCTCAACCATGCTCGAGCTTGGCTCATATAAGCTCGAAGTTTGCTCAGTTTCGCACATTTAGGCTCATATATTTGCTCAAGGTTAGCTCATTTAGGCTTGCAAGCTGCCAAAGTTGAACTCTACCTGGCTTAGGCTTGGCTCAACTCAAGCTCAATATAAGCAAAGCAATTTGAACTTTATAGAACTTAGCTCATTTGCACCCAATAGTACTAGTATGTTTCATTAAAATTTTTGTTCTGATACATGATGGGGCCTGCAGAACATGATCGATGGGCTAGGGATTACAGGTTATGAGGGCATCTTCTTGAGGGTCTGTGAGATCACTCTTTCGGTTCTGCGGGCACACAGAGAAACCTTGATAAGTGTTCTTGAAACCTTCATCCACGATCCTCTTGTCGAGTGGACAAAATCTCACAAGTCAAGTGGTGTGGAAGTTCAAAATCCTCATGCCCAGGTATTTTCTTCCTCCTTCCCTTCTTAGACAGTGGTTGGCCAAAGACCCTAAGAAACCCAAGCAGCTGCTTTTAGCCCCCAAGTTCTAGGGGCCTTTAAATTATAAGGTCTTTAATTTGACACAGACTTAAAATTCTATTTATAGTTTATTTAATTAATATTTATATTGCTATAGGATACATTAATATATATGAAGGGGTCTATTTGAAAATATGCATTTCGGGCCATAAAGCTCTTAGGATTGGCCCTATGGTCAATTGTCCTCTTTTCTTGATCATCATAAAATGGCAAGGCAAATACAGAGTCTACAAGAAGTTACGGAATCGGATAAAGGTTATTATGTAATGTGACGGTGTAATGGAGCTAGCTAAGACGTGATGCCATTGCGCAATGGTACTTTTGTGACAAACTCCATAATGCATATGTATACTGGTTTGTTTGATAATACATTAGTAACTATTAAAGGGTATAAAGATTAATGATTGTATGCATTACCGAGTTTTTGTACACATTCTCTTTTGAAAGACCTAATTGTTGTGACCTGTTAGGTAGCATTACAGACCCCCTGCTTCCAAAACACCGCGACTATGAACTAGGATTTGATTCCATGACTTTGAACTTTCGGTCAGTGGGGAATAAAATAACAATAAACAGAAATATTTTACATTAATTTGGTCAATTTTATCTTGTTCGATCAACGGTTTAATTTTGATTTGAACAATAACACTCGTTAGTCAGTCTGACAAAATAACGTCTCAGATATATGTTTTATCGCAGCGAGCCATCAGTAACATAGAAGCAAGGTTGCAAGGGATTGCAGTTGGCGTTGCAGCGGCGCCTTCTTTGCCGTTGGCTGTGGAGGGCCAAGCCCGCCGCTTGATTGCTGAGGCGGTTTCCCATAAAAATCTTGGGAAGATGTATATCTGGTGGATGCCTTGGTTTTGATAAATCTTACAAGCTTATACATTCTCATGTGATTTTCACCGCAGCACCTTTTCCCGGTAAATGCTTCTTCCATAATTTTGCCATCAGCACCATGGGATCGGAAAGGTTGTTACTAATGAATTTGAGCTAACCAATATGCAATTGGTTGTTTAATTACGGTGCTTTTGTAATGGCCTTCATAATGCATATATATTTTATTAAGACATATTTATAAACTATATTTTCATGTGAAAAAAGCCATTATAGGGGTACGATAATCAATTATTGTATGACTATTTATTTAAATTTTTGTAAACGCAAAAGCTTAAAAAAAGCTAATTAAATATTTGCAATATGTAGCTGATTTTGAGCTGATGGATGTGCGATTGGCCATTATGTAACGGTGTTTTTGTAACCCTACCACAATGGATATGTATTTTATTTTATTCATTAAAACGTGTTATTGTATGAAATTTCCTTTTGCATGAAGTTATTTATTGAAACATATATATAACTATATAATTTGTGAAAAGAACTACTGAAGGGTTTCAATAATTATTTTTTTGGTAATTGGGTTTCAATAATTAGTGATTGCATAAAATATTCATTTTAATTTTTGCAAATATAAGGCTTAAAAGGAAGTTATATTCCTTTAAAAAATGCCATCTCCACACCAACAATGTCAAGAGAACTTAAACGAATGGCATTTAGGCACTAAAATTTAACATTATCATTCATTGTTTTTTCCGTTCATTGGACAGGATCTTTTGGTTCACTTGGCAAATATTGCTGGTTATTCCTGCAGTAAAAATTTTGCAACTAGCAATTTGTGATTGGAATAATGGTAAAGCAGATACACAGCTTACTGTCAAATATCAATTGAGATTCGAGGATATCGGAGCTTGTCAATGCAGACATTGAGCTTCAGAGTCAAAATGTGAATTGAGATTCAAGGATTTCGAAGCTCGTCAAAGCTGTCTAGCTATCGAGTCTGACTCAGTAACTTTTCTCTTGGATGAACCATCTGGTACCAAACCTCACTGATGGACCGCGTAAGGTCCAGGAGATCCGATGAGGAGGAGAAAACATCTACAGGGGAAACGGAGATACAGACAAGTAATTTCTGTTTTTGCTTACTAAATGACTAGGAAATAGAGTCATCTTAAATATGACTGGGGAGTGCGGGGCCAGTCTTGAGATTTTACAGGCGTAAAGCAAGTTTTGATTGGTGGGTCACCTTTTCCGTAAGGGAGTTGTCTTGGTCAACTTAAATACTTTTATGTGTGTGTGTGTATATATATGTAATATATGACTAAATATAAGTCCTTATTTCTTTAACTATGAATGGTGATAAGCGATAAAAGTAAATTTGTAATATAATTATTTTCAAAAGGGGCTTTAAGCAACTACTTAGGTTACTTGGGGTCTTTGACTGGCTTTGGACTACTCAATGTTGATGTGCCCCGCTCATGCAATCTTAAACACGAGTATTACTGTAGCTCAATTGTGCAGTGGTTCTCTTCTTGTACCAGTACTAGCATTCCTGAGCACCGGTATAACGCTAGAGTTTCATCACCAATGAAATCGGATCATATTTGAGGTGATTCAAGATCCTTATAATTGGACTGGGAAAACAGCAACAAAGCCAACAGGTACGCTCAAGTAGCAGTGTCTATGAGCTGAGTTGAGCCAAAGCTCATGAGGCTTGAGGGTCGGCTTCTCAATATTTAGCTTGGCTTAATTGAGTTCGAACTTAGTTCAGTGAGCTTCAAGCTAAAATTGCCTGAACGGGCTCATTTAAGTTCAATTTAAGCTCATTTAGGCTTGAATTCACTTCATTTGGATTTGAACTTGACTCGATTAGGCATATCTATGCTAATAAATTGCAATAAGACAGGCTCATTTTGTTGAGACTAATATTTTCTTGTATGTACTTTGTATTTTTGTATTTATGTAATTGGCCGGTACTCAATGTAGTAAATAGGTAGCATTGCTCCCTCTTTCCCCTTTTCCTCATGTAATTGGCCGTAGGCCCTTGTGATACCCATCAATGGTGTCTTGATTGCTTGTATTATTTAGCTTAGAATTCTCTTTCTTGCAAGTAGTCTTCTGGTTTTCTCTTGCATGTATTATAAATAGGATTGTTTATAGCTTAATATAATCATTGAAATTCTTGAAGTGTTCTTGTTTTCTTGTCTAGTCTTCTATTTGGTTTAGAGGTGTTGCCATATTTTTACATGATATCAGAGCGAGTTTTGACTCTTTGGAGGTTTTTTGTTCGGTTGTTGCATGCCTCTTTTCTTAGTCGTAAGGTGTATTCACTTGTTTTTGGTTATTATGATTCTTGTTTTTTGATTCAATATATTGGAAGCAAATTCTGATCATACTATTGGACTAGTTTCAATGACAAGGGGAGTCGTTGATGTTCACTCTCCTTTTTATATTCATCCCTTGAATTATCCAGGGTTGAATTTTGTTCAAAATGTTTTGATTGGTCCCAAATTATGAGTCGGGGAGACGCTCAATCTACAAAATGTTTTAAAGCTAAATGTAAAAATGGCTTTGCCGAAGGTAGTATTGAAAAATCGGATGAAGATTCACCGGATTTTGAAAATTGGAGTGGATATGATTCTACGGTTTCTTCTTGGCTTTCGAATTCTGTATTGAAAGGAATAAACAAAAGTATCACTTGAGAACTTTTGTGAAGTATGGTTGGATTTGCTAGAATGTTTCTCTCAAGGAAATGTTCTGCGTATTTATGAACTAAAGCATGAGATATTGCAGTTGTAACAAGAGAATTTGCCAATGTCAACTTACTTTACTAAATTCGGATCTTTATGCGATGAGTCGTGTATTCTAGTTGAGATTCCTCCCTATAGGTCCCGCTAAAGCTTTCGCAGCCATTCGTGACATGGAGAAATTTTGCTTAATTTGCTAATGGGTTTAAATTCTTCCGTCTCCATTGTTTGCTCTCAGTTAATGAATTCTAAGCCTTTAACTTTTGTTGGTAATGCGTATTTTATTTTGTGTCAAGAGAAGTAGCAATGTATTGTGGCTGGTAAAACTGTTCAACCGATGTGGCCTCGTTGGCTATGAAGGGACCGGTGGCTAGTGGTGGTGGGTAGGGATGTAAATGAGCTGAGCCAGCTTGCGAGTCATAAAGCTCGAATAGCTCGGCTCGCTTTGAGCTTGAACCGATCCCAAGCCTAGAGAATCTTGAGCTCATAGGCTTGCGAGTCTAAGCAAGCTTTTCTTAGTATAATATATTTTATTAAATATACTATATGAAGCTAAACTTGAGCCTAAATGAGCCGAGCTCGGGCTTAAACGAGCCCAAATGAGCCTAAATTGAGCATAAATGAGATGAAATATTGCAAGCTTAAATTGAAGCTCGCCGAGCTTAGATTGAGTTGAGCTTTGGATAAGACGAGCTCGCGCTTGAACTGTACGAGCTCGGCGAGCTTTGAGCCAAGCTTAAACCGAGCTTAATGTAAACGAGCTGAGCCTTGAGCCTTGTGGGCTCGGTTCGACTTGACTCAAATACACCCCTAGTCCTTCGTCACAACAATTGTTTGTCTTGTTCACATTGTAAGCTTTGGAGGCACACGAAGGGTCGATGTTATGAGTTAGTAGGACACCAACCCGGTTGGAAATATGTGGCGGCGCAGCAACAGCACCCCTCGATGCTGCCACCAGCGGCAGCAACCGCAGTCGCGGAGGAAGACTACCACCGCCACAGTCCCACCGTCGATTTATCGGGGGCACAATATCAACAGCTTTTGTCACTTCTTTGTTCCGATGCTTCTTCTCCATGTCTAAATTTGATGGGTCATGATTTTATTTATTATAACTAATGGATTATTTGCACCAAGGGCATCTAATCACATTACATCCACACAATTTGACATGGAAGATTATTTTGTTAACATCAGTATTAAACCCGCTAAGTTGCCTAATGGGGCATGATGCGGAACGGAACGGAAAGTCAATCAAATAGGTTGAAATTGAAAGATAAACTTGGAATCCATTAAAGAGAAGAGAAAACTGGGGTTTGTATTTCATTAAAATTGGAGAATGAAAAATACAACCATCTATAGTTAATATTTATAAGGAAATAAAGAGAAACCTTATTACGCAAAATTTGGGATTGTTTGTATTATTTAGCTTAGGATTCCCTTTCTTGCAAGTAGTAGGTCTTTTAGTTTTTCCTTGCATGTATTATAAATAGTTTTGTTCACAGCTCAATACAATCATCCAAATCCCTAAAGTGTCTTTGTTTTCTTGTCTAGTCTTCTATTTGGCTTAGAGTTGTTGTCACACTTTTACGCATTTAGTATCATTTAGGCTCACAAGCGTATGAGATTGAGCTTCCTAAAGCTCAGCTTGGTGTGTTAAGCTAAACATGCTAGCTTGGCACAACTAGAGCTTGAAATGAGCCAAGGCTTTCAAGCTTTATCAGCTCGTTTACACTTCGGCACTCAATTCTTGGCTATGATCTAGAAAATGTCTTGACATAGCTATCTTTTTTCTGAATCAGTGGGTTTGAATTTAAGGAATTCTTTCTGAATCCGATGGACTGTACAAGATAGCAATCTATAGGACTAACATCGTACAACTTACCCGCTATTTACTTTATTTGTTTGTTAGGTGTGTGAATGTGGTCGACGTAAATATAAATCAAACAAACGTGCAAATTGGGCCCGCCGCAACTAGGGAGTGAGCTTGAATTCCGGACTGCACCTCTTTGACCTCAACCACTCACCTTTTTGAAGAAAAAGGATGGTGCTTTGGTGTATCCAACTTCGATTTGCAATAAACACGCGGATTTTGCTTATGCTCCAATTAAGGAGACTCTTTTTGTGGATTTTCGTATATAAGTTTGATAGAAAAGTAAAAGGATATAGACTTACTTCAAGTGGCACCTACAGTGATGGAGTAGGGCCTACAGACACCTTTCCTCATACACTTAAAAGTCAGAAACTGGGGTGGAGACAAATTCAAGAGCTCAGTAGTCCACTTACAAACCCGAGTCAATCCGATTTTTGGGCTTGGCATCCTTGATTTGTAGTAACTTGAATGAGTTAAAAGTATTAATAAAGAGCAAACTGTACCTAGGTTATTGGATGAGGACAAAAAAAATCAAGGTCAAGCCTTGGTCGTCAAAGCCCTTAAACAATAACACAAACCTAAGTTCACCTGACTTATTAAGTAGTGACAATATTGTTAAGACCAAGCAATCAAGGACAAGCCTTGGCCGTCAAAGCCTTAAACTAACCCCTCAAATCTCAACTCATCAATTATGAGAACAGATTAAAACAGAGAGTTCTTACTTTGATGAAAGCAAGTACAACAATGATTTACACTATGCTAAGTTATGCTACTCCTAGGTAAAAAACACAAGTGTGCTGTAAAAAAACTTGAAGAAGTTTATATGAGCGGTGTTGGATACTTTACAACTATAATAGTGTCTCTTATTTATAAAAAAAAATAAATAGAAATAACCACTGCATGCTAATTCCCCGGCATTTTCTTCCCACGTTGGCCTCAAAGCTCTTTTGGCAAGCTGAATGGGCAATGAACGTGCCCTGAATGGTGTGCTCGAGCTTCTTTCTGGAAGCCCATTTTCATATTTCCTGTTGGAGTTCCTTCTAGATGCCCCACGTTCTGTTGGATAGATTTGAGCTTCAGGTATCTGAAATTGTGCTCCAAGCAACTCTTCAAGCTTGAAAACCACATGTCTTGTAGCCTTCTAGTAAGTTCCTTGAGCTCGAGCTCCTTTAACCACCTCCCCCCCCCCCCCCCCCCCCCCACACAAAAAAAAAAAAAAAAAAAAAAAATTCAACCTCCTTGAGTGGCTGATACCCTTAAAAGGGTTTTAAACTCTTCAAGAAGCTGGGCTCGATATGCTGTTATCTTAGCATCTAATGGCCTTATCTTCCTCGAGGATGGCCTCACATGATAAGCGCATGGTTCTTTGCCCCAAAACGGCGTCGTCCCAACTCCCTCGAGTTTGGGGTGTAAGCATCCTTTCTAGACCTTGCCATGGCAGGAGCATTTTTGAGGCACTAGGTTCTTGTTGTTGTTGTTGTCTCTGAATCTGATGGAATTATCAGCATCTACATATATGCTAATAACTAGATTTCGCTCAGTTTTGCTTAAAGGCCATTGATCTTTTTATATGTAAAACGTTTTCGTTTTTAGTTGGGAATTTATTACATAAATACCTTGATGTTTGTTATATCATCACCTAGTATCTTAAGCTATTTATGTATATACTGAGGTACCTTGGGTGAGATTGGCCAGTGTAGCTGTTAACCCTTATCACTCCCAAACATGAGGTCTTACCTTAGGTTCACCCTTCCTCACCCTAAATGAAACAGGGCACCTAAGGTTCAAAAAACGTTTGTTGCTTGGATACCCTCTATCTAAGTCTGGAGTTTTTTGTTGTAAAATACTCTAGTGTAATAATGATTCGAATAATATAGAAGTACTCGTAATCGAAATTCAATCATTCTTTTCTAAAAATTGCTTACATCATACATGTTCCAAGCACTATATAGGTACCTATACCTTCCATTGAAATCCTCTTGATCTTTGTTGCAGTTTGGTAATTTTGATTGAAAACAGTTATGTGGAACCTAACTATTATATAATATCATAGTACTCTCACCCCTTCCTCATCTTCCATATCTCAAATAATGACACTTCAATAATCCTTAAAAAATTTTTAAAAGCTAGGAACAATTTGACAAAGAAGAAGTTAACTGATTGGAATGTTGAAAATTCAAAAGATATGTTAAAAAATATTAAGTAAAATAATAACTGAAGAATAACCCAAAAAAAATAAAATTATATAAATGAGAATAAAATAGAATATTAGAAATTTTGGAAAAAATAAAATAAGCAAAAAAAATAAAAATTAAAAAATGAAAATGAACTCCATTTAAAAGGTTATATATTGGAAATTTTAAAATCCAAGAAAATACAAAAAGGGAATAATAAGGATAAATTTTGGCTACAATTTGTAATAAAATTCAAACACTAATTTCATATAAATGCTAAATTATTATCTTAAAACATCATAACTCTTTTCAAATTAATTACTATCTTTAAAAACCCTAAGCTCATATTCAATACCGTCAATTACCTTCACAATTCTAAATATACTTTTTAGAACCCAATTTGACGCTAGAATCAAAAGACACCGGAATGCTCCAAGTACCAGAAATCCGGGCAAACACCTATAAATTTAATTTTATCTTGACCCAGGCTAGGAATGCTATTGGCTAAGGAGATCGTTCTCACGAGCTTGACATGATTCTTTTTGAAGGCGTTGCATCAGATTTTGGTTGACCGATAACTTTATGCCGCGTTTGGCTGAAGATATTAAACTTAGCGCTCCTGGGAGGCAACCCAGCCTATTTTATTTTTTTAATTAGTTTGATTTTCAGAATGAACTCCCTGTACTTTTTAGGACTTTGTTTTTTCCACCCACTTATTTACTTTGTTTCTCTATTGTATTGAGCACTTGGAGTATGAATTTTTTCCTAATGCTTTTAACAAGTTTGCTTGGTCAGTATGTCTTTATTTGTTTTGTTTTGTAGCCATATTTCGTCGAAAGCCCCTTTTCAAATGTCCTTAACTTCTTCAAGCGTAGCCAACCTTGATCAATCAACACATTTTACTACTCAGGTTGTCTCTTTCCTTTTCTTGCCTTTGTTTATTTTTGTATATTTTGCATTGAGGACAGTGTAAGTTTTGAGTTTTGGGATGTCATGAGTAGTTTAATTTTCATGTTTGCATTGTCTTTTGAGCATGATTTGCTTTAAATTAGCTAAATATTCGAATTGAGTGGTTAGTTATGAGTTGATGTGAATCATGTTTAGTTCAAATTTGAAAAGTTTCAAGAACTAAAATTTTTATGGAATAAGCTTATTCCTGGATTTTACTATTAAACTCACTATTTTTCCTTCAGGCCAGTGAGGATTTATTTCATTCACTCCTAATCTTTTGACAGACCTCACATACTAAGATGTTTTAATAGGAATAATTCCAGTCATTAAGGTCTTGAACCCTTGTATTAATGTTGAAATCACCAGTCTATTTTTTTATCTGAATACATTGTTGTGGATATCAAAAAAAAAAAAAAAAAAAAAAAGAGGTATCAATGCCTCTAATAATCAGGTAAGTACCTGTGATTGATTGGTTCTTGTAAACTCTGTGTCTCGAGCAATTAGATCCGCATATGTGTTTTGACACCCGATACCCTGAGCCAACTAGAGTGGAAGCTACCGATTAAAAGCTCGTTACACAGGCCATTGGGAAAGCTTAAGAAGGGCCAACTTCTATAAGTCACCTATGCCTTATATGAGTGATATATTCTTTTAATGTATGTGCTAAAAACAGTTTAGATTGTGAATTTCTATGACTCGAGTTATTATGTCTGAGGGGTGCTCTTCACTCAGTGCCTTAAACCAACTGAATTGAGAGTCACCGACCGAACACTCGCTAGAGGGATCTTAGAAAGACACACAAAACCATAGTTACTTTAAAACATTGATTAAAAAAAAAAATTGTGTGTGTTTATTCTATTTTGTTTCCAATGATGTGTGTGGTCGTCGTAAATGTGAAAACGAAACAAACGTGCAAACGGGACTCACCGTGACTAGGAAATGAACCTAATTATGAACTGCACGTCTTTGACCTAAACCACTCATTGTTTTTGGAGAAAAGACTGTGGTATGTTGGTGTATCTGACTTCGGTTATACCGTGAGTTCTGCTTACGCATCAATTAAGAAGACTTTGTTAAGTATTTTTTTGTAGATTTTACGTATTTTTATGACAGAAAGTTAACGGATATGGACCTAACGTCTTTGACCTCAACCACTTACCATTTTCGGAGAAAAGATTGTGGTATGTTGGTGTATCTGACTTCAATTATATCATGAGTTCTGCTTACATGTCAATTAAGAAGACTTTGTTAAGTATTTTTGTGGATTTTATGTATTTTTATCACCGAAAGTTAAAAGATATACACCTAACTCAAGTGGCAGTTATAGTGATGAAGCAGGGCCCATGGACACCTTTCCTCGTACACTTAAAAATAAGGAACTGGGGTGGAGACAAATCTGAGAGCTCAGCAGTCCACTTATAAGCCCGAGTCAATCAGGTTTCTAAACCTGGCACCCTTGACTTATAATAACTCGAATGAGTTCAGGTTTGACAAGATTAAGGTGGAGCAAACTGTATTTAGGTCACTTGATTAGGACCAGCACAATCAAGGGACAAGCCTTGGCCATCAAAGCCCTAATTAATAGCGCAAATCTAAGTTCACCTGACTTATCAAGCCGTGACAGTAGTGTTAAGACCAACACAATCAGGAGGCGAAGCCTTGGCCGTCAAAGCCTTAAACTAAAGTCTCAAATCTCAACTTATCAATTTGTGGGAACAGACTAAAACTGAAAAGTCATACCTAAAGCCTGAGAACTGTATTACTATGGAGGAAAGTACAACAAAGATCTACGTCACGCTACGCCTAGCTAAGTTACGCAACTCCTAAGAAAAGAGCACAAGTGCACTGTAAAAAACTTAGAAGTTTTGTCTTGAGTGTATGTGTACTCTTTCGGACTGATGCAAAGTCCTTTAAATAACGGCTGCTCCTAATTTCACAGCAACTTCACCCATGTCTGTCCACTAAGCTCTTCTTCTTCGTGCGCTTGTTCTTCACCCATGTGTCTTGAGTTTTGGAAGGAAATCCTTGATACCCACGTCCGTAATTTTAGTAGAAATTCCCTCTAGAAGCTCCATGTCCACTTGAGCTAAGCTTAAGGCCCAAGCAACTGAAATTGGGCTTAAAGTAACTTCCTCGAGCTTGGAAACTACTATTCTTGCAGCTTTCCTGGAAGCCCCTACCCCTCAAGCTCAAGCTTATTTCACCCTTCAGCCATCTCGAGCCTCGAGTGGCTGATACCCCTGTCAAGGGTAGTATGTTTTCTAGGAACTGGGCTCGAGACGCCGTTACTATATTACCCAAAGGTCTAACTCCCCTAAAGGAGAACCTCATGTGATGCCCATGTGGCAGTTTACTCAAAAACAGCGTTGTCCCAGCCTTGTTAAAATTAGGGTGTAAACAAATGCCATCCTTTTAGCTGTTGGTAAATTTAAATTCGGGTAAAAAAAGTCTGCCTGATTTGACCCTCAACGGCTACAGGAAACTTGAGAGAACATTGTACATCGCTTGCTCTTCCTTCTTGCGTCTCTATAGTATGACGGTTAGAGTTTGAACTTCTCACTTTCTGCTCTATTCTCTCTTTTTTTTCCTCAAGCGCACTTGCAATCTCTTGCTTTGATTCTTTAATTTTTGAATTCTTTAACTCAATCTGCTCATCGAACTCCTGCTTCTCTTCAATCTGATAATGGCAAAATTCTCATATGCCGTGCCTGTTCTTCCTCCTCAAGCGAACAGTCCTATTGAACAAATGACTCTGTTTCTTCAATATGATCACTTAGTTATCTCTGATGTACTTCAAAATTCAGTTGATCTTAACGCTATCATGGAGGACCTTTCCTAGCTATCTGAAGAAGATTCTTCATTGCCTTCTTGCACCCTAGGGCCAATCTTTGCCTCATCCCACGATGTACCAAGTTTGGATGGACTATTCCCTGACACTAACAAATCTCCTCTTATTCGTGCAGCATCTCCAAGCTATTCTTGGGGAGGCAGACGCATCTGTAGGGAAGCGGTGCCGTTTAAAGGGTGGACATTTTTTACTAAAAGATACCCTGAATGGGTAGATGGGCTTATGGTGATTTATGGCAAAAAATGGAAGCAACTTCGTGTCCACAAAGCCATCAAGCTCTCAACCATTGCCCTCAGGTATGATTTCCCGTTGTCACAGCACTAACTTGCTGCTAGAATACCTGTTATAATGCTTTTGTCTTCCTTGAGGGGTTCTTAGGGATCACTTTAGAGGACATCAATGGAAGATCTAGAAAAACAGTAATTGGGGGCACATATTTAGAACTTCATAACACAAAATGTTCAAACCGGATGGTACCTAAATGATCAAGTCTCTAATTTTTACATTAACATGGAATATCCAAGCCCTAAAAAATAATTTTTACATCCAAGCTCTTCCCATTTAATGTGCAAATAAAGCCCTAAACCAATATAGGAAGATGAAAAATATAATAAATTAAGAAGAAACCAAAATGCAAGATAGAGGGAGTGAAGGAAGACCTTTAATGTCAAGGAGGGAGAGTCGGAGAGAGGGAGACCTTTTGGCTCAAGTGTATGGCTGTCTTAGAGACATTATAGCCAAAAACTATGGTGCTCATGTAGGTGCTCCTTTATGGCTGGTCCAATTATGGGCCCAAGCCTATTTTCTTGAGTTATGCCCCAAAGGCCCCTACGCTCCCAAAGGAGAGGGGGTTTCTTGTTTCGGTGAGCGTTTTGGTCGCTGTGAAGTTCAGCTCCCTCTAGGATGGTCATTTGACCAATGCCTTGAGACTCTATTGTCCCCTCGTTGAGTCATGAACTCTATCCTTAATATGCCTAATATCTAAACCCTTCATATAATACCCATGGGCTCAAGAGATCCACAAAGAATCCTTCTTCTTCATAATGTTTCACAACAATTTTAACAAACATGATTTATTCCAATAATCAACCTGAATAAGCCCAAGACCACCCTCTTCAATGGGAAGACACAAACTATTCCAAGCATTAGGGACCATCACCCTCTTTTGCGCACTATTATTCCATAAGAATCTGATACACCGCGATCAAATACGATTCACCACCTCAATCGGAAATAGGAATACATTACTCCAATAGCCTAGCATTCTGCCAATCACAGATTTAAATAACTCAACTTGCCCAATATACGAAATATATTTTCCCTACCAACTAGTAATTTTGTCTTCTATTTTCTATAGCAAAGGAGCGAATTGTTGAACAGTAAGCCACGCGCCCGCAATTGGGACTTTGAGATATCAAAACGATAGCTGACTTTCTTTAAAACCGAGGCTCTGCAAGATGTCAACATGGATATTCTCCGGCACACCTTCGAAACTAATAACCGACTTCCAGGAAAGTGTCTAAAAAGGTTGTGATTTGTATATAAGTTTTTAGAAATGAATTTTGGGATTTTTTTTTTCTATAAGTTGTTATGGTTAATGGTTTTTCAAACTTCTTAAAATGTCTCTTAAAATAAAGATCGATGAAATCAAATATAGTACATTTCTTGTGTATCTTGGTAGAGTAGTGGGATAAGATAGTAGAATGATTAGAATAGTGGGTAGATTCTAAATATTTATTTTACTTTTATAAAAAATTAAAGAAGTAAGGAGCTCTAAAATGCTTAAATGCCAAAACGTAAAGAAAATGGAAGAGGGAGGAACTTTGAGTTCATAGATGACTCATTTACTCGGGTTCAAGGGGAGGGATACGAGGCCAAATGCCAAAGTTTTCAATCTAAGGATTCAAAGGGTTGAGCCTTTAGATGATTATCCAAGTCATATGAAGCTTTTCTAGCCACCTTCACCTTGGATTACTCCCACTTTGTAAGGGATGATTGAATCATTTTTTATTTGTTATATTATTTGTTTCGCATTGTGTGCTGTCGCTGATGCCATTAGAAGTTTATCATGCTGGGTTCGTGCTATGCTTGAACTACTATACTGTCTTTAAATGTTATTGTGAATCTAACAATTTAGTCCTAGTCTTCTGTATATTAAAGGGAAGATGTCCCTTCACAAAAGTTTCTTATTCCCTGTCCAGCAATTTAAAGAGGGTCCTATCAATCCATAAAAATAAGGACAAAAATAAAAGAAAAAAGGTATGTTCCAGTAAACACATTAAAAGAAAAACAAATGAATGGTCAGAGAGCATTCATGCCACCACAGAAGGAAATAGAAATAGAAATGAATATACAGAGAAAAAGAAAAAGTTAGCTTGAATATCAAAAATCAAAAATCATGAAACCCAATCCTAATATCGTACAATTGTAAATGGAATATAATTACATTTTCTACTGCTTAAAAAACCCAAAACAATTCCCTTATGCATACTTATTAGCATTAGCATTTAATCCCGCATCCATCAAAACCTTCAAGTTGAAAATTATTTGGATTATTATTGTTAAATGAAGAGAATTGCTAGCTGAGTGTGCGAAGTTTGACTAGTTGTCTACTATGAGTACCGACCAACATTTAGACGAAATGCATAAAAGACGCGTCTAATATGGCCATGAGTGCAGTCGCCAACCACGGAGGACCTAGAAGACCGAATGATATAAGAAGAAATCAAGATAGAATGTAGCAAAAAGAAAAAAGAAATCACGGCAAAATTTGTGAGTTAGGTTTACATGAGGGTGGAGGGGTGGCTAGAGCCAGAAATGGGAAAGAGAATCCCTTTATATTCAAGCTAAAAGTCAAAAAGTGTAGGATACTAATAATGCTCACACAAAGCAGTCTAACAAGGCTAGGGACCAATTGGCCATAGTAAGGGCATATGATATAGAATTGCTATAGTGTAATATGCACTTCTAATATATTAGAATGATGGTTTTAATTTTAGCAAAATACCACCATACATCGCACGGGAAAAGACTAGGCTATGTAATCTGTAATGTAGAAGCTCCTACTTCTCCAAAAACTTACCAAATCTTAATCCCTACAATTTTAGAAATTTGACATTTAAGCTTCCGAAAAAAAGAAAAAAAAGTTTTAACCTTTATTGTTGTCATTTAAGACGCAATCAAGTTGCTAAAGAATGAAAAAACTTTAGCATCCCATCTAGTTGCAATAAAAGAGAAAGAAAAGTGCTAAAAAATTAAATAAAAAAAAAAACTTTAGGAAACTTATCACTTAGTACCCTGAGTTTTGGAATTTATCACTTAAATATCCCAATATTTTAATATATAGAATGAGATATCTTGATGTTTTAAAATTTTATGGCTCAGGTATCTTGAAGTTTAAAATTTTAATGAATCAGGCAATCTTTGCCAAATTTTAGTAAATTTTTATTAGAAATTGCTAATGTTATAACAATATGTAAGTGTTCTTTATCATAATATTATGATTTTTAATCGTAAAATGCTAACATGACATATTATTTAGCTAATATATTGGATATTTTTCTTCATAATTTAGTGAATTGTTTATGTAATTTGCTAGATTTTTGTGGAAAATATTGCTATACATCCTATATATTACTGTAATCATGTACCATGTCAACAATTTACGATGAAAATTGATCAAATTTTAAAGAAAATTCACCGAGCTCCAACATAGGGTACCTAAGTGATAATGTTTTTGAAACATTAAGATATCTCATTTTATATATTAAAATTTCAAGATGCATAAATGATAAATGGCTACAGCTCAAGGTACCTACGTGATAAATTCTCAAATCTTTATTACTGCCATTGAAGACTATTAATTTGCGCACTCGATATAAGAAAATCAAAACCTTCAATACTTTTTTTTTTGATAATTGAGAATTTATTAATAGAATAAAATGGATACAAGTCATCCAAATATTCCAAAAAAACCAAACGAGAAACTCCACCCAAACGAACACCCCAAAACACTTAAAAACCTACAAATGACCAAAAGACTCAAAACGCACGACGAACCACCAGAACTCTAATTCAAGAACGACTCCAAGCTTCCAAAAATCAAAAACAACCCAACAGCTTAGAGGCCAAGCAAAACAATGGAAATAACAACACCACCCCCTGCCAAGAATGAGAAAAAAGACATGCCACCTCGGGAACCGAAAATGCCACCTAGCAGCAACATGAACAGAACAAGCAAAGATAGAAATTGCAACAGCTCTCCCCACCACTCCACGAATAAAAAGGCAGGAACAAGAGACAGAGACAAGCTCCAAAAGATCCAAACAACTCCCAACCATCAACCGCAAGAACAAAGCAGCTCAAAAAGAGCCAACAACATAACCCACCAAGCACCCAGACAAACCCAGCTCTAGCCCCACGACCCACCCAGAAGCAAATTGTGAAGAGAACAACGCCACAACGAACCTCCTAGAACTCCACAAGAAGCCACAGGCCTAAGCTACCTCGGAGACCTTATAGTTTGCTTTTTCCTTGATCTTTCACCTTCTTGCTCTTTTTAACAACTCTCTTAATACACTTAGCATTTTTCAGTAATTTTTCTATGACTAAGTTATGCATATCCTTCCATCCTATACCTACAACATCCCCCATCCTAAGAATCTTTTCAGCCTCTCTTTCAACCAATCTACTACTATCCGTATCTGATTCAGACTGTGGGAAGTCACTTGTAGCAATCGAGTTTGTAGATTTCTTAGCACTAACATCTCTCTTTTTCTTCCTTTTCTTTTTTGATTCGGTTCCCGTTGGAGTCTTCCTCAACTTTGAGTCCTCACTGACATGAACGTTGAATAGATTCACGAAGCCTGGTGGGAATTCCTCCTTTAAGCCTAATGATTCGGGAATAACCATATCGTCCTTTCCACTATCACACCCTCCTACAATGGGAGTATCCTGACCATCTGTCCCTGTGTCCATGCTTCTAAAGTCCCACGGACTTACCACTTCCTCAGCAAAAGCATTGCTCGACCCAACAACATCTTTCATGTTTTTGATGTTGGAGTTGTCTTTGCATGACAGGGATTCCACACTCACAATTTCTTTATCCCTTTCTTGGCTCTGACTGAATGTATGATTCGAAGTTGGCAAATGACCCATATTCTCCATTTCTAAAGACTTTATAGGTAAGTTGTCCCCACTAGCAACCTCCTTGTCCTTCAAGCCCTTAGGTCTGACATTTACCAATTCTTCCTCATGGGCACAACCCATAATTCCACCAGCATTCCCCTCCTCAAAATCCCCTCCATTCTCGTTAACATCATTGGAAGGGATTTCCTTAGACTTTTGCTTTATCTTATTCTCAGCTTGGGCTTCGTCACTGCACCTGATGAAGTCTTCAGTTAGAATCTGACCTCCTTCAATGATGTGGATAACGTGTCTTCCTTGGCCCACGATAAAGTTAGCTTTCTCAGCAATCCGATGAGGCACCTTTGTCTCAACCAAGATCTTGCCCACTTCTAATGAATTATGCCCATTACATCTCGTGTCCACTGCAAGGACCCTACCAAGCTCTTGCCTTCTATAAAACTTTTAGAACACCAAGCATGTAACAGAACCCCATAACATGATAACCACGCCTTTCTTTTAAGGTTTTGATCAAACTCAGTCCATTTTTTCACTTTCATGGACCATTTATTAATCCATGGTTGATTATTCAACATCACCCAATCCCTAACCTCAACAGACTCAAACGTGATTAGAAATGAAGTCCCGCCCATATGTTGAACCACGCACTCAAGGCCACTATCATCCTCAATACTCTTCTCTAGCAATCCCACATCAATGTCAAACACAGCCTCCCCTACAATGCTCCTCAATAGTTTATCCTTTTTCATTTCGACAGTTATTCCATATATAGTTTTCTGGTTTAGGGACTAACCTGTACAATTTGAAGATGGTCCCGATATTTCCTCGATATCCCGCATCCCCCTTTGTCCCGGCATAGGTTTAGTTGTATCATCATTCTTCTTGGGCAGCTCAATTATTTCCTTCTCAGCACGGCTCACCTTCACTCTTTCAAACCTCACTACTTGCACCAGAATTCTGGCATCCCTCACCCAACAACCATTAGCTTCTATTAATGCTCTCTTAGCGTCTATCCACATTCCAAATCTAACAAAACCATACCTCAATCTTTTCAATGTCCTCAATTTGTAAGGGACATAAACATCCACCACCTTCCCATGGTTGCTAAAAAGCTTCCTAAGCCAAAAATTTGTAACATTAAGAGGTAAGTTATCAACAAATAGGGTAAAGAGGCCACAACCCCTCTCCATTGAATGAGGCGGCGGTGGTGGCTGGATCGGTGGTGGGGAGGGCAGGTGGTGGTGGTGGTAGGGAGGCGAGGCTGGGTGGGGAAGCGAAACGGTGGTGGGCTGGGGTTTGTTTTGTGGTGTGGGAAGGCGAATTGGTGGTGGTGGTGGTGGTGGGGAGACTGAATCGGTGGTGTTGGGGAGACGAGGTTGGGTGGTGGTGGTGGGCTGGCGAATTGGTAGTGGGTAGACGGCCGGAGAGACGAAGTCGTCGAAAAGTCGCGGCGGGGATCCCTGTACGCGCCTTCGCGCTCAAAACCTTCAATATTGTTACTGACGATTATTAATTTGAAAACAAAAGGTGGAATTTCTAAAAGGGTTTTTTTTTTTTTTTTTTTTTTTTTTAATGGAATTTAACCGACATCTTATATGTAATATCAGAAAGTTATCTAACTTTTTTAATTTTTTTAAATTACACCTAAATTTTTTAAAAAAATATCAATATTACACCAAATGCTAACACCGTTAAATTTTTATTAAATTAAATGCAAAATTACCAAAATTTCCTCAATAATTTATTTTAAAGTTTGTACTCAAATAAAATTTTGACCCACCCAAAAAAAATTTATTTTTTAATTTGTTTTTATTTCATTATAACAAATTTAACCTACATCTCCCAATTTTTTTTCTATAAGATTGTGTATTGACACACTATTCCAATTGATGTTTACGTAATTATCTGCGTCAAAACACAGCGAATATGTGTCTACACACGCCATATTTAAGCCAAAACACATTAAACACATAACCCAAACACTTTATTTTGAAATTATATCGACATCATAGACAATCTCGTAATTTTTAACTATTTTTTACTATTTTGGTAGTTTTTTTCTCTTTTTTCTTTATGCTCAAATTATAAGCTAAATAGTTTCTTTTGAAATAATTGAGGTTTTTTCTTCAATTTTTATAAATTTTGGTATAATAATTGAGAATTTTTAATGAATTATAAATGATTTTATAAATAAGAAACACTTTCACTTTTTTTGGAAAAAACACTGTAGCACCGCTTCAAACCTTTAACAACTTAACAAAATCTTAGGTGGAGGATAATTTCGTCACTATAAAATATATTATTTAATATAATTTAACTAAATTAAGTTAAACTTGGAATTTTAATGCAATTATAACCACAATGCAACATTTTATATGACGAAAGCTAATGGTGTCAACATTAGGCATGACATTGAAAAAGTTTTAAAAAGTTTAAATATGACTTCGAAAAATTAAAAATATTAAATGGTTTTCTAATACCAAGTCTAAAATGTAGGAGGTATTCAATAAAAAAATTATTTTTTAAAAATTTATCCACATGTATTTTATGAAACATTAAATATGTAACTAATTAAACCAATTCCGAATGCCCAAAAACCTACAACCCACTTTTATTATATGTAAAATATTGATCTACCAAAGAGGGCACCAATACGTCGTCACCGGATCCCATTAGAACTCCGAAGTTAAACATACTTGGGCGAGAGTAGTACCAGGATGTGTGACTTCCTGGGAAGTCCTCACACTCAGGTTGGGGATACTAGAAAACAACCTCTCTTCAGGTTGACACCCTGAAGAGGGAAGGCTGCGTACATCTGCCCCCCAGACCTTGCGTAGGCAGGAGCCCTTGAGGCACTGGGTATGTTTCATGTAAAATATTGATCTATGTACTTTTTGCTTTACCAAATTTTCAACTGCAGCCCAACAAACTGCTATTCACATAATGGCGTCCCAGACGACTACATTATATTAAAGGTAAGATCGCATACCCCTTTTTGCTTACATGTAGATACAACATGCAATATAAGGTTTGATTAGTGAAAATTCTGCATTAGCATCATTTAATTACCTTAACCTTCTCAAAAATGGTAAGGAATTAGAAAATAGAACTAAATGCCCTTATGGTTTTGTGTTCGGGAAAAATAGAGGGGGAGAAAAGACTTTATATTTCACATGCTGATCGAATTCAACAAAAAGGCATGCCATAAAAAAGGTAAAATTAATGCGGCCCAAAATGAGTTTGACACAATTTATTTATTAAGATTAATTCAAAGAAGAAAATAATAAAAATTATCAATCTAATATATCGTTGTAAAAACCCTCTTTCCACCAAAACTCTCCAATTTGTAAACTAACCATTTTCATGAGCTTTATCTTCATCTCAATCTCTTACACAACTAAATTAAAAAAATAATAAATAAAATTTGTATAAAATCACAAATATAAATATGTAATTTCACACAATTAAGAATAAAAAACATAACTTGCATAAAATCAAAAGAAAAAGAGCAAGATATAACTTTAAATTTGAACAAAAATTCAAAAAACTAAAAATTTAAGGGGCACAAAATTAAAACATATCTTTCAATTTCATTATAAGCATTGCAACTATTTTAATTCTAAATCATATAAATAAGAAAATAGTAAGCCTTCATTATATAACTTTCAGATTTATTAATTTCAACTCAATAAATAGTGAAAGAGGGTTAGAAAAACCTACACTATTGAATACTAAGAAACAATCACTTACTTCGCAAAAGGAAGTCATAACTACAAACCTAAACTCTTAAAGTTTAAAAATTAGAAAACATAAGAACATAAAGCTTCTACAAATTCAACTAAAAAAGCCAATAAATAGTAGAAGCCATGAGCAAGTCACTCCAGAAGGCAACCTAATATTACGTTAGTGTTAAGGAACCAATTGTCCCAGAAGCTTAAGTTAATGGGTGAAGGTTTAGGAATAATTTTATACTGTAACATGCCCCCTTATGAGAATGCTAATTGGGCTTGAAATATGAATAGTGCATAGGCCCACCTCATACCTTATGCTTAATATATTTTAATATTGAAAGTGGGGGCTGTTGAGATTTAAAATCATTACCTTCTTGGTCATTAAAGCTCTGATACTATGTCACGAAACAATTGTCCAAGAAGCTTTAGCTCATGGGTGAAGGCCCAAGAATGGTTTTATACTCTAACATCTAGTATTAAGATATCTTTATTTTCAAAGAAGAATACTACAAATTTCATGCAGGAAATCAAAAAGATATAATAGCATTAGATCCAGATAAATCATATTTTAGCACAAGTTGTGAGCTTTAAAATAGAAGTACCAACACATTATTCTTTTTAACTCATGTTTAGTGTCTTCTTATTGGTTTATCTATCTATATTCTAATATTATTGTTTCAATTATTATGTAACATAGGCATACATTGTTCTAGTCACTTTTCTTAATGTAAAATAGACCGGGTAAAAACCTTTTCATAAAAACATTAAAAATTACAAAACAAAAGAATATTCAAAATAAAAAAAAATATAAAGTTAGAAAAACTTCGAAACAGAAGTTGAAAAAAATCTTCACGATTCTTGGCATTAAGTGAAAATAAAAAAATAAAAAATGCCACTAAGAAATTAGTAAATTGAAAATTACATAGTTATGAAGTCATATAGAATAAAACTAAAATGTAATTTTTAAAATTTGAGAATTGTAATTTTTATGCATTTGTATCATTTTATTTCATAATATCACAAGTAGGGTTGTAAATGAGCCGAGCCAGCTCGCGAGCCCTTGCTAGCCGGCTCGTAATAAAACTCGAAAAGCTCGGCTAGCTTTGAGCTCGAACCGAGCCAAGCTGACTCGTTTAGCTTATCGAGCCAAGCCCGAGCCTAGTGAAGCTCGAGCTTGTAGACTCGCGAGCACAAACCAGCCTAAGCGAACCTTTTTATTATAGTATATTTGCTTAAATATTGCTCTATGAAGCCACATTGGAGCCTAAATGAGCTAAGCCCAAGCTTAAACGAGCCCAAATGAGCCTATATTGAGTTTAAATGAGCCGGAATATTACAAACTTAATACGAAGCTTGTCGTGCTTAGAGCGAGCCAAGCCGAGCCTGAGCTTTTAACGAGCCGAGCTCAAGCCTGAATTTTTAAAGCTCGGCGAGCTTCGAGCCAACCCCGAGCTGAGCTTAATGGTAACTAGCTGAGCCTTGAGCCTGGCAGGCCTAGGCTCGGCTCGACTCGGCTCAAATACACCACTAATCACAAGAGTACATATTATTTTCCCATAAATTATTGACAAAACAAATTATTTGGCAATATATAAGTACATACCTTTGTTATCAACGTAACAGTTGGGTTTCCAATTATTTTGGGAGGTTGTGGACTTTTAATGATGAATATCCACTTTGTTTCTATTACTTCGTCCACTAATGTTGCGATTAATTCATCCCCATGGACCTACATATTTATGCATTATTTAGCTCGAGGTTATAGTAATGTGTTTTGGTCTTCCAATTAAGCATTATACCTATGATGAGACTTGGTAGAAGTGTTCACCAGTACTTTTGGTCAAACTTTCACCTTGCTTGCCAAATACTGTAAGAGTCATTTTTCCTTTGTGATGATCCTGTACATTCACCTTGAGCATGAACCTACAAGGTATATTTTTGAAAATAGCACAGTCGCCTATTTTCATTTATGAATATTCAAATTCGGCAATTATATTGTATTACCTTTGTTCTACTTGCACATTTATGTTATTGCATTGGTCATAATGAAATTTCCCATTTTTCAATGTGACCTTTTTCTTGCAGATTTGGCAAGCTCTTACATGTAGCCATTTGTAGCATTAAACCCTTTAATTGTAATCAATAGTCTAAAATCTTTGACCTGTGTGCAATGCAAGTGTTAGTGTGAGGTATTTTTGAAACATGGAAGTTATGTTGTGAGGAAACACTTACATTTTTGCATCCATGAGTATAGGTTTATCATTATGGTCATTGCATAAAAGTGTATCTCTGACTAGATGACACTCATATCTTTTCGATGCAACCACTTTATTCTTCGTTGTGCCTCTTCACTTTCAACATACCTGCATTGTGTCAATTTGTTTTGATATTGTATTGTTTTATGAAAATGTAAATGTAGCATTTTAAGAAGTGAGTTTACCATAGCTGCAATTCATTTGTACCCTCATGTTCCAGGTTGATCAACAACATTGATTTTGCAGTAGTTGCCATAGATGTACCTATGTGTGCATTCAATGTGCGACTTACTACTTTATTAAAATGCAAGCTATGTAAAAGTATTTTAGAAAGGTTTTGGTTAATTCATACCGTGGTGATCTTTCACTGCAACTTGTGATGCTTGCAAGACATTTATCATTCTGAAGTTGATCAATAAGTAACTCTCTTGGTTTGTTGCAAAGTCAGTCCACATCTTTGGCGGACGATTCTGAACCTGTATGAGTTGTAAATGTGTAATGTAATATAGTATTGTTTATGGTTTGATACAAAGGTATATCTATCCCTATGTTTATAATTTAAGTGGATACCTCTTGTCACATAGCAATACCTCACTCAAAGTTGTTTTAATTTGTGTAGTTATTGATATAGGAGTTATAACAATCACCATACCCATTATATATGTTAGAAAAATGGACTCATAACAGTGAAATACAGTGAAAATTCATGCGATAATACTGAAATACTGCGGTCAAAAATACTGAAAAATTGCAGAAAATTCAAAAATAATTATCTAAACATCGCAATCAAATAATTGTTAGAAAATTGACCAATTTTCAAACACAGCAACAAACATTGCAATTAGGAGAGAGCAATTAGAAAGATCTTACAAAACAATGATATCGCCTCGTGGTAGAGACCACTGTCTTAAAAGACGATTTCACCGCTGCTCCGGTGCACACAGTATAACCCGCGGCCGTCCTTCAGGATTAACGCGATTCAACTCTTAACGTGCACTCGTTAAATGCCGAGTAGGAGTACGTTGAACTTTGCCCAAATTATGAGGAAAAAGAAAAAAAAAACCGAGAGAGAAAGAGAGAAATCGCGAATGATGAGTCAGGGAGAGGCTGAGAGTGTTCGTTTTTATTGTTAAAGCTGATGGCATATATATAGCATAAAAAATGGTAACGAGCATTAAAAACAACTTGGTGTAATAAATTCTAACGGCTATAAACAATAACAGGCATTAAGTCATCAGCTATAATGAATTCCAATGGCCATAAGCGGACGTAGTAAATTGCAACAGTTATATTATTAATAAATTTCCAACGGTCATAATTTTAATGACCCTAAATGGCTAGTAATGGTAAACAGTCAGTAAATAGGTGCGGTTAAAATATTTTCCAAGAAATAAATATAACCATTAAAAAAAAGGATCATCCACACTATTTCTCCAATGTAGGATACAACTCTCTCATAAAACTAAAGGTTAGCTTGTATCATTTTTCCAACAATCCCTCACAAAGGATACAAGCAGAAGAGAACAAAGAAGAATAGATTGGGCAAACGGAATTCAATTTTTCAGAGCCGATATCTCACGACTTGAATCATCACCTAGTGTAACCCAAGTTTAAAACCAACATCTTGCAAGGTGACTTTCGTTTTGAACCTCACAAGTGATTGTATAGTCTTCCACTTGGACACATACCAAACTCCAGATCTCGGCAACTCCAGCAGTTTGGCTCGTTTTATCAGTCATGCGCTCGTCCTAAATATTCATCGGTGCTCTAGAAGGCAAGTCTTAAACCTTCATAGGGAGCAGCCACACTCCCATACCTACATAGGTGGATCCCATCAAGTGTGTGTTACCGCACACCACCAAACATATGGATATGGGTCCATTAAGAGCTAAAGCTCAACCTCATCCCTTGGCAACATACAGACAATGTCCATCAAGTGCAAGCCTCGTTTACACCAACAATTATATGGCTATGGACCCGTCTCCGCACTTTCACACCATAGGGAGGGGCAACAAAAAATACAGTGCATTCCTTGAATGAAACTACGACTTTTCACATTGAACCTGTTAATACCAGGTTGGATACATCATAGTTTATTCATGTATAGACTTTAGTCCCGTCCCACTCGATGTTTCCACAATCAATGGATCCACAAGGTTCTTTTCAGACCTTACATAATTTAGTGATCACTTTCTTTCGAGTAGATCATTTACAATCTTATGTCAATAGGTCTCCTCTTGCCAAACCCATCAAGTGTGCAATGTCCACACCACCCGTCGTGGACTATGGGTTAGGTTAAAGCATTATGCTCAACCTTCATACATGGAATTTCATACTGTATTGCAACAAAGCGATACTTAAGACTTGACCACTGCCAACATCAATCACTATTGATCTCACCTGTACATTGAGGTATTTGCAACGAGCTATTAATCAACCAGTTCCATCGCCTGCCAACTTCAACAAAAGTCAGTTTAACACAATAGTGGATCAAATATCATATCAATAAAATCATATCTCCACCCCAAGTACTCACATAGTACATATATCGTACGTATAACGTACATACAGTTGGGACGCTAGACATATACCGCAATTTGTCACTTTCACATCCTATCACAGTTGTGAAACTTTATCACCATTTTAGGACACAAAAGACATGTAAACGGGCCGAGCTGAGCCGAGCACCCCCTTGTTCGAACTCGAGTTCGATAACGCTTATCGAGCTCGAGTTCAAGCTGAGCTCTTATCGAGCATTTCTAACCCTTGTTTGAACTCGGTTCGATAAGAATATAGTGTGTTCAATACTCAGCTCGTTAGGCTTACCGAGCTGAGTCGAGCTCGTTATCGAGTCGAGTCGAGCTTGTTATCGAATCGAGTCGAGCTCATTATCGAGCCCAATCGTGTTTAAAACCGAGCCAAGCTTGCAATCGAGTAGAGCTTATTAATGAGCCGAGCTTTTTAAGTTATTATCGAACCATTTTTGAGCTAATACCAACTGTTATCAAGCTTATAATGAGCCTTTAACGAGCTGATATCGAGCCTTTTAACGAGCTCTTATCGAGCCCTCATCAAACTGTTCGTGAACATTAGTGAGCCGAGCACCCCCTTGTTCGAACTCGGCTCGTTAAGCTTATCGAGCCAGCTCGAACTCGGTTCGATAAGCTATCGAGCCCTCCTGATGAACACGAACGAGCCCTAATCGATTTCGAACACGAGTAGTTCGTCAAACGCTCTATTTGTTTACACCCCTACCCATTCTCAATGTACTTAGTGTACATGCGTTATCACTATTAAGGGTAGTCCATGTCTTACCAATATTATATTAAATTTTGGTGATATTAAGGGAAAGAGGTACATAAGACCATAATTCACAAGAGACCTTTTACAATTTAGCTAAAGGCAAGCCAAGCCTCTATAAGGCTCTCGAGCCCAAGTGCTTAGCATCTTTAAGCTATTTACACCGACTTTGGACATTCGCTAGACTAATATTTCTACCATAATTAATTTTCATAAGCTAGCTTTAACTAGCAAACATTGGTAAAAATACAATAAGCAGAAAGGATTATGATCAGACAACATACCTCATAGGCTCTTGGGTGCTCTTACAATCCCCCACAATGGAATGTCTCACAATATATTCCTAAGCCATTCAATTTTTCTACTTGCCAACTCAGTGTTCAAGGACAACTAAAGTATACAGGTTTCAGAGGGGTGTCACAAAACACCGCTCACTAATGAGCCTAAATACATTATAATTAGTAGAATATCTCTCATGAATATCAGACATCCAACACAACAAAGAGTCAATTACAATGTAAACCCCATTCATAATATTCACTAGTGGCTCAACAATTTAACTAGAGCACTTCAATAATCATTATTTGGATCAATGTATGTAGACTAGGTCTCCCAGTGACATATGAAATAATAGGAAAAATGTTGTGTTTTTCCTTAAGCCATAATGTTATCAATCACCTTAGTGCCTTTAGCTTTTCATGCAATGCCACATTTTTCTCCTCATCAAGTGAACACTAGGGTCATATAGTATGTCATTCAAATGACCAACATAAGCATACAACATATGACAATAACCCAAATAAGGTATCTAGATACAAGCTAAATACCCAGCCTATGATTAATCAAGGTTTTTATATGACATACGCCTTAAACTTTTCCCATAAAACTAGAAAAGAAGGCATGAAATAATGATCCTAAGGGCATGAAAGTCTCCAAAGACAACACCAAGTCCACATATGACTAAAATATATCATATTTTTCCCAACTACAAGCTGAAATTCAGCTTATGCAGTCCAAAAAATAGCATAAAACAGCAACAAACAGCCTATAATCTGTTTATGATCAATATTGATAGCAACTTACAGCAGCTACTAATCATAATATGTAGTATGTACACAATATACAACCCAAAAATAATATGGACAGCACCAAATTTAGTATTGAACATCAACATTCAGCAGCAAACCAAGATGTAGCGGCAGCATACAACCCAAACTAAACATGCAACAGCTTTTTCAACTTGAAAACAATCCATAAACAACATGTTTTTCATTACTTCAAGCAACAAGTAACAACATACCAACTTATTTCAAACATAGTCATGGGAAACACTTGAGACACATCAACTTGGAGACTAGTACATAAAATCAGATATAGATTTTTCACAAGAACTCACTAGTCTCATTAGCCCTTTATAATGATCAACTATTTCAATAGATCACTCAAAATATACAAGAAAATCCAATTCTCACATACAAGATCTAAACTCATGGTTAAAACTCAAACATGCAATGCTCTACCAACACAAAGAATTCAAGATTGTGTAGCTAGACATGCTTAACCTATGAGTTGGCCAATTCTAGGTTCAAGGCTCAAGTTTACAATCAATCTCAAGCATTAAACACTTATTGGCCACAACAATCACACAGAAAATTGAAAAGTACATAATTCAATTTTCGTACAACATGGTTAGCCACACAACAGTAGCACCAGCACCATATGACCAAGGTTATATCAAATTTTGATGTCACTCTTTGGGCGCTTAGTTAAGCTTATATTAGGATGCATAAGTTTACAAATTTTATTTTCCACACTACGGGCACCCTTCTTGTTGTTCCAAACAAAATTTTCCTTGGGGTCATTATTTAGAAACATCATTAGATGTCCATTTGATATATATATATATATATATATATATATATATATATATATATATATATACCACAAGATCATGGCTGAGAGCAAGACCTTATCAAAACTCTAAGTGTTTCTATCCTAGACATGGGCAAGAAGGTGTCAAAAATAAATTTCATGTTTTTGGGGTCTATTTTTGGATCACTAGTTTTGACTTTTATTTAGCCAATAACCTTCAATTTTGTTTTTGAATACCCACTCTACTGCCAATCGGTTTATACCCTTTAAGAATGTATGCCGGTTTCCGTGCATGATTAGTAATCTCTCTCTAAGGCTAGAATCAACATATTTCATGATCTAACATATTGATAATCATGTTTAACCACAAACACACCTCCACCTCGAGTACCCGTGTCAGACTCCTATTATGCATTAAATTGGCAATTTAAATTGACATATCAAGTTATTGCCTTTCACATATGCCACTACTAGGGTGGAACATTATCATTTCATGCTAACTAGATTAGAATCAACATAATTCAAGTTGTCTTTCTAGAAGTCCAAATAGTGCATTCCACAAGTTCTAATCATTAATGTCCTACAAAACAGTACCCGCACAATTTTACTGGCTCGTGATATAGGTTAGATGAGTGTGAGTTCCTCTCAAGAACAAAAGTAACTTAATGTGTACAACACACAAAACAACAAAACTTAAGTAGATACGATATTATTCCATGCCACATGAAATTAGATGATATTGTCCTAATCATGGATGCTAGCAAATGTAACATATGCATAATTCAAAGTATTAAAAGAAAAATTCCTACTTGATTTAGACAATGTTTCAATGGTCAACTTTAAAAGCTTAGGCCCAAACTAATTTAGTACCAATTAATTTGTATTGATTTTTATTCTAAATATGCCAACAGTACCTAAGTCTAACAAGTACACCCATTTTCTGTTGTCAAACAGGTTATTTCGTCCTATTTACTATTCTAAATGCGGCTCACACCATATGTATTAATCCCGCAAGTTACAAGCAGGATGTAAAACATAAATAAAGTGCGTTCAAAAGTTAGAAGTCAAAAGGTTTGCAGAAGTCTTGTATTAATCAACAGATAATAAGACATACTAACCAGAATCAATTCGGACAATCAATAAGCACCAAGAGAATCAATGAGATTGCAAGAAGATCGGCCACACGATCAATAAAACAGGAAGCTGATAGGCAATTTCGTTTGATAAGAGATGACTGATAAAAATTAGCATGAAATGCAAGACTTGGAGTAACATGAGAATATAATTCCTAAAATATGCACATTTGCCAGTATAGGCCGCAGCCCTCTGAACAAAGTCAAGAATTTTCCATTGGAAGTTCCAATACAGACTTGCGTAACAAGCAATATATATTGAAATATGAACGTACAATACGACCAGAAGTAAGTGAGGAAGGAAAAGGATCTTTAATCAAATCTCAAAAATGCTACAAATTCAAATATGAATGCTTTGTGGATCAAACATATCGCAAATGCCCAGAAGTTTTCCGGAGTAATTAGTCAAATATAATTACTTGTGGACGCCAAATTGTTTAAAAAAAAAAAGGAATTCGGAATACCAGAATTGATTATAAAATTATTTGTTAGATTGTTAGAAAAATTGACTCATAATAGTGAAATACAGTGAAAATTCCTGCGAGAATACTGAAATACTGCTGTCAAAAATACTGAAAAATTGCAGAAAATCCAGAAATAATTATCTAAACATCACAATCAAATAATTGTTAGAAAATTTACCAATTTTCAAACACAGCAACAAACATTGCAATTAGGAGAGAGCAATTAGAAAGATCTTACAAAACGATGATATTGCGCCATGGTAGAGACCAATGTCCTAAAAGACGATTTCGCCGCTGCTCCGGTACAAATAGTATAACCTGCGGCCGTCCCCCAGAATTAACGCGATTCTACTCTTAACGTGCACTCGTTAATTGCCAAGTAGGAGTACCTTGAACTTTGCCCAATTTTTGAGGGGAGAGAAAAAAATGAGAGAGAAAGAGAGAAACCGCGAATGATGAGTCAGGGAGAGGTTGAGAGTGTTCGTTTTGATTGTTATAGCTGATGGCATATATATAGCATAAAAAACGGTAACAAGCATTAAAAACAACCGGGTGCAATAATTCTAACGGCTATAAACGGTAACAGGCATTAAGTCATCAGCTATAATGAATTCCAACGGCTATAAACAGACGTAATAAATTGTAACGGCAACGGTCACAATTTAATTGACCCTAAATGGCTAGTAATGGTAAATAGTCAGTAAATAGGCGCGATTAAAATATTTTCCCAGAAATAAATATACCCGTTAAAAAAAGAATCATCCACACTATTTCTCCAATGTAGGATACAGCTCCCTCATAAAACTAAAGGTTAGTTTGTATCATTTTTCTAATAATATTTGCACCTTGTTAGATGTTATGTAACTGCATGGAAGTAATATATGTGTATGTCATTCTTAATTTTGTAAACTTACAAACGTATGTAGTTTGTCTTCCTTGGTATTGTGAGAGATCATTGAAATCTATCGCTTTCCTTTTCTGAAAAGGTATGTCTGCACTTTTTTTCTTCGGCGATCAATTGAATTTTTGTTGGTTGTTTGAATTTAAGTTAGTAGTTGTGCCCTACTATTGTTCATTCTTTTGTGTAGGGAAGAACTTGGCATTGAAGGATCGAGTAAGATTTCCCGTCTTCAAATCTTCCCTCCCATTTTGCAATGTTTGTCTCATCAATGGTAACTTGTATTGTATGGCATCACGCTATGGATGTTGACATTTATTAGTTATAATAATGCAGAATAAACGGGATTTGCAATTGAAATTACATAGTACTTTGTATCTGTGAATCCATGGATATCATTATCCAAGAGGTGTATACTTTCTTCATTGTTGTGTATGATTGGATTCCTCGATTGCACATAAATCGACCTCGAATGTTGACACCAAGTGCTGTGGGTTCGACATGTGCGATTGGGGTATAGTTCATTTATGGTAATGCAGCTATTAAATATTTTTTTAGTAAGTGACTTCAATCACTGTTATAAAAGTCCGGATATGGATCTCCGAATCTTATGATTCGAAGATTCCAGAATTATCTCTCTAGCTGGATATTCAGTAAGAGCTTAATTTCCTAGAATGCTACCGGCCATTAATACTAATGAAACTTAAAGATTGGACTATAATAATAAAAATGTCCTATTTTACCCACCGGAGGATCCAAGAACTCAGCAATATGGGGTCCACATTTATATAAAAATGAATAATAAAAATAAAAAAAAAAATAATAATACCTATATGTGCACGTGTATATATATTTTACAAAAATTAGAAAAATGAGCATACATACATGTAAAATAAAATAAAATTATATGATTAAAATAAATAAAACCAATTAATTATATTAGGTGGGTGATATTTATTGAAAAAATTGGATGCGAGATATGAAATTACAAACTATTATGGGTGGGAGACAAAAGCAGGAGAGGAAAAAAATGAGAAAATAACTAAGATTTAAAAGTTAGGGTTTAATTTTAATTGAGTTAATAAGAAACAAAAATGTTAAAAGAGATATTTGATTTTTTTTAATTATGACAAAAAAAGAAGAGGGGAAAATGAAAGGTAAAATTTTAAAATTATATATTTTTTTAAATTTTTTGGTACCCGCGTATATCTATTTTTAAAGGTCGGATAATAAAGTTGCGGTGTCCATGCACCCCGCTTCATCGAATATGTGTCCGCCACTATTTCTACCGATCCTATTTTACCCCACACACATAGTCCAAACATTGAAAAGTAAAAAAACTTATGCACACAGTAACTGCGGAGTAAAACAAAGTAAAGTAAACATTTATACAATATAACGAAAGTTAAATCTACCTTTATATATTAATTCTATGTTCTTCCACCCCTGTCAATCCTTGAAACCCTTAATCCTTAATTTTTATTAGACTTTAGTCATTCTAAGTGAGTGTCATTTGGTCTTCCTTAACAAAGAAAAAGTTAAAATATGTCATTAATAACAATTAAAATATGTAAATAAAATTACAAATTAAAGGATATACTTAAAGTCTACCTAAAAATCTTTATAATATAAAAATGTATAATACTAAAAATCTACTTTTCCAGTGTCACAAAGAAACTAAAATGCAATGCATCCCACTAAGACAAAGGATAAATTGCTAGAACAAGGGGCAATTGTGGAGCAATTCAATGTTACTATCAAAAAATGAGAATTTCAAACGGTAACTATACTATTCCTAATACAATATTATATTGATATTAGAAATGAAAAAATTTATTTTGTTAAAATAACGATAAAGTAACATCTGGCTTTTATTTGATTATTCAGTTCAATTTTATCTATCATATGACGTTAAATTTGTGTTCCAATTCAATTCATGTTGATTCAATTAAGATCCGCATGATGATTACCACAAAAATTTTTGCTTCACTTAGAATCATGACTTCCCCTATTTTAAAAGGGAGTCATTTTCCTTTGGTGGAAAACCTTTTCCATTGAAAAGCATTTTCGTCTACCAATACGCAACAAATAAGGGAAAATTGGAAAACTTGTTCACTGAACCTACTTTTTCGTCCAAACAAATGGAGTCCAACTAAAAATATTCGAATATGAAACTAATTTAAATCTACAGTCATTATTATTTTTGAACACAACTGCTCTAGACCTAGGAGGCCCTACAGATGGTATCATTCCTAGGCTGACGATTTACCCTTTTTTACTCAAACTTCCATTCAATACCTCCAGTGATGCAGACCATCATCAAAGCTATACACAATATCTGCCTAGCTTTAATCATGATGCACAATTATGATTTGAGAGCACACTTTTTGTACTATAGTATTTATTATCTTACTTTTCTTATTTAGAAACACTTTCTGTATTTTCTTAAGGATTCTCTCATCTTTTTTCTTGTAAAAAATATACTCAATGTTATTAGCGTATTTGTTTGTCTGCTTTGTTCATGAACATAATAATTTGACATATTCATAAATTATAATTGGTATTATAAATATGTATATTTTAGAAAGATTTTTCGAATGTAAATACAAATTTAACAATTACAATTAAATCAAACTCTAATTTCAATATATAGAATCTTACATAGCATATATATATATATATATATATATATATATACATATATAAAAATCTAAATTATGCACATCTTACTAAAACTTTCCAATTTCCTAAAACAAAAATATTCATGAAGACAAAAGCATTAAATTTGGCAAAGAGTTCTCATACCAATAATCACAAATTTCTCCTTCATTTCCTGGTCATGAATGCAAATTTACCATATTAAAATAACAATCATAACAAATTTTATTTCTTCAAAAATTATACCAAGATATCTTATTTGGGGATAAAATACAATATGGAAAGAAAATTGAAAAATGGATAAACAATAATTAGAATAAATTATTTATTAGAAAAAGAAAAATAAGAAAATGAAAAAGAAAATATTATAAAAATAATTTTACAAAAAATCAATGATTTTAAACAGAAAAAAAAATATTTAAAACATTCATAAATATATGATGTTAAAAATTTCTTTTTTCCAAAATAACAAATGTTTCTTAAAACAAATTTACAGGTAAACTAATTTTTTATGTATAAAAAACACATATCTGCTCTATCAGTTTTATTAAACACAATGGTATTTAAAAATAAAAAAATTATATAGATGGCGCATAATACTCAATATAAAAAATTAATAAAATAATTATTTTTATGAAAAACTAATTTTTTTCATAATTCAAAAGAGTCTTAACTTCTAATTTCATAGTTCAAAAATTAAAAAAAAAATATTAGTAAATTATGTTTATTCAAAAACTATATCCAACACAAATATATTCCGGATAAAATTAAATCTAAAAGAAAACTCGGAAAATTAAAAAGAAAAATATTAAAAAGTAATAATTTATTAGAATAATAAAGAACAAATCAAAAAGATGAATAAGGACAATTTTTGGTTAAAACTAAATTTTTGAACAAAATCAAAAAATATAAAAATCATAATAAACAAAAAAAATTTCATACAGCTATACTATTAAAAAAATTTCCTAAAAAGAACCAATATTGCATGGAATCTCAAGTTCCTTGGTGGATTTTCCTTAAAATTAAAAAAATTAAAGAAAATAGTACCCTAGAATCCTGTATTTTCAGCATTGCCACTTCACTTTTTAGATAACTTTCTAAAATTCAACTATTTCAAATTATTAAAAAAAAAAAAAAAAAAAAACCAAACAAAGATATTGGTAGTTAAGATCATGGGTACACCATGATCCTACCACATCCAATTTTTAATATGCAATTTCTTTCTACACAATTAGACTTTCTCGATAAAATTTAAATAATTATTAAAAAATTAAAAAACAAAAATATTGGCAGTTAAGATCATGGGTACACCATGATCCTAACACATCCAATTTTCAATATGCAATTTCTTTCTTCATAATTAAATTTCCTTGACAAAATTTAAATAACTTTCATTTGTATATTTTTCACTTCCTCATCAAATTATTATTAAAAATATTTAAAAAATAAAAATATAAAAATATTGGCAGTTAAGATCATGGGTACACCATGATCCTACCACATCAAATTTTCAATATGCAATTTCTGTCCACATATTTTCTTTCTACATAATTAGATTTTCTCAACAAAATTTAAATAACTTTCATGTATATATTTTTCACTTCCTCATCAACTGCTAAATTGCTAAAGAATTACTATTACAATTTGAGGGCCAACTACTAATAACCGAACAAATTAAAGAAAATAGTACCCCAGAATCCTGTATTTTCAGCATTGCCACAACACTTTTTAGACAACTTCCTAAAATCCAACTATTTCAAATTATTAAAAAAAAAAAAAAAAACCAAACAAAGATATTGGTCATTAAGATCATGGGTACACCATGATCCTACCACATCTAATTTTCAATATGCAATTTCTTTCTACATAATTAGATTTTCTCAGCAAAATTTAAATAATTATTAAAAAAATAAAAAATAAAAATATTGGCAGTTAAGATCATGGGTACACCATGACCCTACCACATCCAATTTTCAATATACAATTTCTTTCTTCATAATTAAATTTTCCTGACAAAATTTAAATAACTTTCATGTATATATTTTCCACTTCCTCATCAAATTATTACTAGTTGGATCCCGTGCGATGCACGGTGGTATTTAAAGTTTGAATGGAAAAGCGGTATAGATTTGTTGGAGAAACGACAATATTAAATATCTCGTGTTTCTCATGGCTCGTGTTTGCACATCTACTGAAAATATGGTACAGGTTTGTAGGACAAACAAAATTTTAATTAAATCGAAGTCATTTGTTTACAAATTTCTACTTTCATCTGCAGTGTCATTTTTTTATTTGCATTGCAATGTTGGCATATCACATGTAGCATTGGCTTCAATCTCCTGCATTAAAGAAGATTTGTTAGTAAACATTACCTCCATATGTTTTGTGTATTATAAGTTTTATTTTGTTGCCTATTTTGAGGTTGGCCATATTTATGTTGATTATTTGTTATTATAAAAGTGTTGTAAAGCATACTTTGTGTTATTGTTCATGGTATAAAGTTTTTAGTGATAAAAGTGTAGCCTATTATATTTATGTTTTGTAGCATTTTGCTTGTTTTGCGTTACAATTTAGTTTGATACCTACGCTCTTGTCCTTGCCTAGTTCTTGATGTAATATAGCTCTTCTTCCCATTTGATTGGTGTAATGAGAGATACTATCGGAATGTCGGTTGTTGTACCAAAGTCCGGAGCATTTATTACAAATATCCAACTTCGTTCCACAAAGTCTTGCAAATATGCAGTAAGCAAATTGTTTCCGTTGACCTGTATATTTGCTCAGTGTTGTTAGTTGTCTTTGTTTTTATTTTATCTTTTTTTTTTTGAATTGTATTTTGGTCATACCTATGATTTTATTTGCAGTAACTTGTTAGGCGTGCTTTGTGTTATAATAGCCGCTTGTTGTCCCGTAACTTGTACTGTCATTCGTGAGTGCTTGATATCTTCAATAATGACGTTGAATAGAAATCTGCATTTTAGATGTTAAAAGAAACAAAATATGTAATTGTAAGTAATACTGAATATTATATGTAGTCTAAAATTTATTAACATGCGTACCTTTTTTCTGTTGCTGCATCTTTGAAGTTGCATAATTTGCATAGATGTCCTAACACCAATTGTTCGACCTCCGTTTTACATTTTGTGCATGCAATGTATGCTAAACCATCTGTCATGTCAAAGCCTATAACTTTGGCGAACATTCTAAAATGTTTTACCTGTACAATATAGTGGGATGTGAGTTTAATGCTTGGGTTTGCGTTTAAATTGTAAATGAATTGATTTGTCATGGGTACGGCTTACATTTGTAGCCACACAATACTGGTCAACATAAATGTTCTTTGCCTCGAAAAGTATTTGTGACTGAATAACTCTGAAGTCTTTTTCACGCATCCATTTCACTTTTTGTTGTGCTTCTTTAGTTTCTGCATACCTAATTTAAGAAACAATATGATGTTAATTTGACCAAGATGCATTTACTTGTTTGTATTTCATAAAAAGGGATTATGTTATGCTTACCAGGCTTTTAATTCCTTTGTTTTCGGATGGATATGATTGATTAACAGCCATGTTTGTAGGGTCGTAGATAGCAAGGTCCCTAATTTATGTTTTGATGTAAGTCTTATTACTCCATAGATATGAATTGTATGTTTTTATAAGTTGGTAGAAGTTTGTGTATCTCTTACCATGGTAGTCCACTACAGCTACTTGGGATGCTATAAGAATGTTGCTTGTTTCCAAATTTGTGAGCAAGTAGTTGCCTTCTTTGATTGCGAATTCCTCCCATAATGTTAAACGTATGGTACGCATCCTGCCCTTGATTCAATTGCAAGTAGTTAATGCAAGCAAATCTTAATAATATATTATCATTAAATAAATAATATAATAAAAATTATATGACTTACTTCGTATCGCATAACAGAATTTCACGCTTGATAGGCGTTGTAGAAGACAAATGAGAAACTGAAATTACTATGCCAATTACATCTGAATATGACAATGCATTACAATTTGGTAATTTGAATGGTATTTCCATTATTTGTGTTTGTTTATTTCTTTACCTGCGTATACATTCTCCTGACGAAGATATTGTGGTATATGTAAGAAAGGGACTATGTCTCCTTTGTGAAAAGGGATGTCACTGCTTTCTTCATGTGTGAGTTGTATTATCTCGGTGCGCGAGCTGAACTTTAGTTGGAATTTGTTATGTGTTAGGTGCGTACCATATGTCAGTGGCCATACATCTGCTCGTTTAATTTTGTATGCTTGTCCAGCTAGAAAAATTCCATCCTATTTTTCTGGTGCCTTATATTCAATGGTTACCTGAATTACATCACACCGAGTAATATACATTGGGTTAGTTTGTAGTACTTAGTAAAGTTTTGAGTTTGTAATAAGTTGCATAGGCAATTTCCTGGTGATCCATGAAAATCAGAATCCAGTTTTGATATGATGTGTTCTTTCTTTTATGTGAATAAAGTCCAAGATTTTGCATGAGACGGGCGCACACATTTGCCGTTATTGACATTGGGCTAATGTAGCGTATCGGAATATAGTATATCATGCCTCCTGTAACTTTTGTTAGCGTCCTTATCCAACTCACAAAACCATAAGAAATGACTTACTTTTAAATGAGAAAATGGAACCTAAATGATAATCCATTTGACATGATTTGGAAATGCGTACTGTAAGCAATATCTATAAGTTATTGGTTAAGGTCCAAGTAACTCAAAAGTTCAAAATTGTCAACCTTTATTCTTTAAATTCTTTCTAAATTTTGAAAGATTTCCTGGTACACAACATTTTTTGTCAATTTTGGAGGTGTATCTGCATTATTACATAATAGTATTTTCAATCCTAATGGTGACATCACTCGAGATACAACAACATATAATTGTCCATGGCTAAATATAGGTTGTGGAAGATAAACTCCCACATTCTTCAATGCTTGTCCTTGTCTTTTGTTGATTGTCATTGCAAATGCTGGCTTTAAGGGAAATTGTCTCCTTTTAAATGCCGTTGGGCTTTGTTTGAAGGTTGGGGTCAAATCAATCCATGGGATCATAATAGTTTCGCCAAGATTATGTCCTGATATGATCTTTGCCTCTATTACTCTTCTTCCTAATTTTTGTATTGTTAATCGGGTTCCATTGCACAAGCCAGATGATGGGTCTAGATTTTGCAATAGTATTACAGGTGCACCAATTTTAAGCTCTAGACTGCTGTCTGGTATTCCCAGTATTTTGAGTGAATGTAATATCTTTGGTGGTTGCATTCGGTCGTGGGTTTCAATCTGGTCTGCATGATGTAGTTTGTCTGCACTTAAAAACCTTTTCGAATTCCCAGGTAGTTGAGCTAACAGTCTAGCTTTGAGTTCATCGACATCGATGTTTCGTGGCGCTGAAATTGCACGCTCTCTTAAGTATGTGCTGTCATTGAACCTGGTCTGCAAATCTGGATAGACAAAGTTAATTAACTTGTCAATATCGTGTCCATCATTTTGAAGTAGGAATTTTTCTGGGATTTCAATCCAATCAGCATCACTGCCTTCAGAAAGTGCTCTTCCACGTATTCTCCCTTCCCCTAATTGTATTATCCATTGTGCAAATTCAACTAAGTTGTTTTGTCCTTCATTTGTATCAATGTTCCATATCAACCACATATTTGTTTGCAGTTTTATAACGCGTGTGTGTTCCCAGAATGTTGACTTATGTAAGGTGGCATCCACAATGTCTACACGTGATCCTTTGTGTACTACTGGCAATATTTGTCTAAAATCTCCTCCAAGCACTACTAACTTTCCGCCGAAAATTGTATCATTAGAACAAATATCCCTGAACATGCAATCTACCGCCCCTATAGCATTTCTGTGTGTCATTGGTGCTTCATCCGATATTATCAGTGAAGCTGATTGAATAAGTTTAGCAAGATCTGATTGTTTGGAGATTGCACAACATGATGTGTCATCTATTTCGAGGGGTATTTTGAACATGGAGTGTGCTGTCTTTCCAGAAGGTATTAGCAATGCAGCTATTCCTGATGAGGCAACCGGAAGAACTATGAGTGACTTAGCTCTAAATCCAGATATTAAAGTCTTCCATAAATATGTCTTTCCAGTACCTCCACTACCATAAACAAAGAATGAACCACCTTCCCCCCTCTCATGTGCTAGCATGATAGCATCGAAATTCATGTACTCGGCAAACATGCGGCTTGATAAACTGCTTGTTGTTGGTTGTATTGGAAATGGCATTGGATGGTAATCCTTAAGTGAACGTCCATTTTTATTTAGGATTAGTTCAATTTCCCAGAGTCCCCATTGCTGACGTTGGTTGTTGTTGGCACAATAGTTCACATCATTGAATCGATGTTGTTGATTTCTTTCGTAATCATCTGTCAAATTACACCAGTGCTTTTCCCACAATTCTTCTGGATGAGCAACCTCTGTAAGCATTAATACAGAGCAGAACATTTTTCTTAATTGTCCCCCGGTAGCCCAAAGTGCTGCTTCAGATAAACTGCTATCCCATTTGTTGTCATCATCAAGTAATCCTAAGGCCATACATGCAGATTTGAAGGTGGAATATGTTGTTCCTTGTACTGTTCTTATGTCCTCATAACATTTTGCACCTCGCACAATGTTAAGCAACATTCGCAAATAAAACCTTTCCCCTGAGTTGGGATGTGTGTAAGTTAGTCTTCCAATGCTAATATGTTGTTTCCTCGGTTTCCATCGTCTTGTTGTTGTATTCCATACCCAAAATGTCAGAAATTCAGCGTATGTGTAGTTGTTTGCTTCTGGGTATTCTATGTTTGCCTTAAACCATGCAGTGAGCATTGTGACTTTTGTTCGATTATTGTGTACTATCTCAGCCATTAGATCATTATCATGGAATGTGACACTTTGTTCACCTGGTAAGTGGAATTGCAACCTTTCAAAAGATGGGTACTGATGTTGTAATTCAAACTGAAAGATTCGCCAACATGACTCTATGGAAGAGACATATCTGCAATCCATGTATTGTTGTATCTCATCTACCTGATTGTATTTTGGATGTAAAGTGTCATTTCCCGTTGCAGTGTTTTCTTCTATGACAAAGGTTGCACGATCAGATCCTTTATGGATGTACTTGTATAAGTATTTAATAAGTTTTGTGTGCGCACAACGTTCCACATTGATATGGCAATCAAATTTCACACAAAGATCGCGATTGTAGGGTACGATCCAATTGTTTCCAATGTTCGCCCCCGCTACTTCAATTGTCCTTTCATTATCTCGTCTACGATAATTCACGAATCCGGTATCCTCAATTGTTGTTTCTTGATTGAACTTTTTGGGGTAGTGTTTTGTACATTTTCTTGATTGGTTCATGCAAGGTGAGTTAGAGTTGTATACTCCACACGGTCCATGTATCATGAATTTGGATATTGTTTCATAGGCTAGGGGATCTTGTTCTTTATCTGGTATTTCTGCAACTATGTACTGATCAATATGCTCTTGACATGTTGGCTTTTGTTCACTGGCAACTGTTATTAAGATGTGTGCATGGGGTAGTCCTCGTTTCTGGAACTCGATCACATGTATTTCTGCAGTGATGTAGTTAATGTAATTAGCATTTGTTCAGCATGTACATTGAAGGTATAAGAAATAAGTATTCATACCTGCAATAACTTTGCCAAACATTTGTCGTTCTTTTATATCCCGAAGAAGCTCTTTTAGTTTTCTTTTGATCACTCTAGCGATTATGTTAGGGCGATCTGTTGGTCGTTGTGCTGGGGATTGGAAGAGCTCTGCTGAGATTTCTGGCCAATTAGGATTGCATGTAAATGTGATGAAATAATCTAGTGGTCCCATTACACGACACATTGCCATTGCATCTTGGTAACGTTGCATCATGTGTCGTGGTCCTCCTATGAAACTTGATGGAAGGATGTAACGTCGTCCTATTGCCCTGGCATTAGCTTCTCCAGCAGTCCATACATCTTCAATTCCACTATATAAGTCTGCTGTCTACTTACTTTGATTGAACTTTAAATATTTTAATCTGGAGTGCTCAATAGCAGCATAGCAATCAACCACAAATTGTTGAAACAACCGACCACCTTGTAAGAGGTTTCTTCCTTCCAGTTCTCGCAGTTGTATTCTATATGCATACAATTGTCTTTGAGTTACCACATTATTGATGTGGTTTGTGTTATTTGTTGTATGTATTTCAGGGTTCCATCCATCTGTACCATACGGAAATAGCAAAGGATATTGAAGAGGCATGTATGATGGGTGTATCTCGTCTATCCTTTGTAGTCCTCCTTCCCTTTTGTGAATCACAATGTCACAATTGGAAATTGATAAATCACCATCTCCTACTATTAGTGTTGCCACGTCATTAGTTGTTGGCATTGCGTACTGTCTCCCATTTCTTGCTTCGATTATTCTAATCCTTAGGTTTTGAACATTGTTAGTGTGCATCACATCTCGTGCATTTCTAAACACTCTGACATATGGATTGATCTCATCTAACATCCTTTGCAACCCTTGTACCCATGCAACTTGAAGGCGTGGTCTGTTATTGTTATCTCTAAGTGCGATGCACCTGTTATGGACCTCATTCTCTGTGTCGTAGATGTACAATTGAGCGTAGTGCGGTTGTGCTCCAGGCTGCGGCAACAATGATCCGATTCTATGGTAGTTGGCTCCAGAAATTCTGTAAGAGTATGGCCCACGACTGTGTCGTGTTGTTTGGTCAATCTTTCCTCCCATTGATGTGAATGACATCATGGAGTTGTATGTTCGGATCTCCTTTCTGAAGTTTGCATCTTCTAATAGCAATTGAAGGTATGTTGGTGTTGCTGGAATTCTTGGGAGTTTCACTCTGCCACTGCTACAACATAAATTGAACAATGGGTTTCTTATGCTACTGTCACTTGTTCGTTCCGCGTCCCACATAATTGCCTCGCAATGTTGGCACTTTGATTGCCTACTACCAAAGTTCCAATGGGTTGATATCCTTGGGTGCCTTCTACATAGTCCTATATGTAATATATGGGAAATACTATAAGATATGTTTTGATTTTGGCTAACACGGTTTTATTGGATTAGTTTTCCAATTATTTTGTAGTGAGAATACATACCAGTGTTATTAGCATGTTGATTGCTTGTGTTTTGAGCAGCCACTGTCGTAGTCACTTGTCTTTGCAGAATAGAATCATTATCATTTTGGTCGAGCAATTGGATTAATTCTTGGTATTCTGCGGCATTGATCATTGTATGAGAATTAAACTTGTGTAAGTGTTCTTTTAATATGTTAACTTTTGACTTATCTTTGTAACCAAACAAAACATTTCATGTGAGGTTAGTTAGGATGTTATTAACGGTAATAAAATTGGTACCTTGTTCATTTGCATGCGCATGTGTTGTCTCTGTAGTTGAATGTGCAGTTATGTTTGGAATATTTGTTGCAATACCCTCTTGTTGTGAAGTATCCGCAGCTCCATTACTCATTAGTGTTGTTATCGATGGCCGTTCTACATTAATGGCATGAATTTGCACCTCCTCGCCTTCATCCGCATGTTTTTAAACAAAATTTTAGTTGAATTTTGAATTTCCACTAATTTGTAAGGTTTTTGATTGGTGTTTATGGTAATGAAATAGTACCATTGTTGTCATTTGTGTCATTCAACCAAGTAGCTTCCATTGGAGACAGGGTTTCGTTGTCGCTTTGTATTTCTACACTTTGTACTTCATCGTACGTGGAAGGTACTATGTCCGCATCCTGTGTTTGTGAATCCGTTGATTGCGATCGTGGTGGACTGGCTTGATTTGTTGGTGCATTCATTCCCCGACATGTAGCATGTCTACTCACCATTGCACGTAACTGTAATATTTGAGTTCTAAGATGTTTGGCCCGTCTCTGTAGTAATTGTCTTTGCACTCTTGTTTGTAAGTCGTTTGCATTATTGCTGCGAATATTTAATATCCGTAATCTCCGGTACAATCTTGCGGCCATAAATTGTAGTCGTTGTAATGTTGTACGAATGGCACTATCCATGTCCATATTTGTTTTGTTCCTTGTTACCTTGAATTGGTTTTGGGAAATAATATGTACAACTCAATAAATAATAGCTATATGTTTTTTATCCTAATATGTCCAGCATAATACTACATACTATATGATTGTACATAATCATCTATAGTAATGATATTTTTTTGGGTTATTATATATTAATTTATGTGTGTATTAATTTTTCAAGAAAATAGTACTGCATGATTATATTAATAAACTTTATACATGATCTATAATACTACATGAAGAACAACGTGGCCACCCAATATTAAAAGTAACCCTACGATTGAAAAATAAGGACGCTAACAAAAAGAAAATAAAGCCAAAATTAAAAGAATTTATAAAGCCCATTACTATTTGTTTATGTTGATAATTTATATTAATTTTTTATCTTTTTCAAATGCTGAATTATTTAAAATTTAAATAATGACCATACACCGCATGAGGAACATCTAGTTTCACTATTAAACTATATCATGCAAACTAATATTTAGACAATTTAATTAAAAATTAGAAAAGATTTTTCATCAAATTAAAAAGGAACTTCAAATTAAATATATATAGATAGATAGATATAGATATTTATAGACCTAATTAAAATGCAATTTAACATCATGTAAATGATTAGCATATGCATAGATATAGAAAAAAAATAAAGTAAATATATTTAGAGATTTATCTGATTTATAAGTGAACGATGAGATACGTTGTATATATAGTTACCCTACGATTGAATTTGATAAATTTTGTATGAACATCACAAATTTCTTAAAAGAATTTATTATAGTATAAACTTATAATAATATAAACTATGTCAATATTAGCACCCAAAATTTATGAAATTAAAAAAAGAAAGCTTTTATCGTAATTTGCTCTTCTCATTTACACGTTTGTTTGTTTATCTTCAAAATTAGCTCCCTTTTTTCTCTCTCATCCCTCTCTCTCTCTCCCCTATATCACCTGTTTCTCTCTCATCGCAATGTCTTAATGGTCTCTCACTGTCTTTGTTTCTTCTCTCTCGCCGCCAATCTATCTTTCGGGTCTCTCTTTCCTTATATTTTTCTAGGTTTTGGAGAAACTAAGAGCTACAATTGTGAAAATGAAGGGATCATAGCAACATGTAACCAAAGAAATGAAATTTGGTATGTAAAAATACAAATGTCAAGTATATTATATCCAAAGGATCAATGTGTATGCAGAGCATATTACCTGAGAAATAAATCAAATTCTGCATATGGATATCGGCAACATTGTTATGTCATTTTCATGCCAACGCTTTAACCAAATTGTAGCTTGATGAATTATGTGTGTGAAAATATGATGGGCAGCAGGAATGTGAAAGTGCGGATGGATACTGGGTATGTGAAAGTATTGTTTGTAGAATATGGGTAGTGCAGAGGTATGTGAATATATTTTTGTTAGTGGAGTGGGGATAGCAGTTAAATTCTGCATTTTGAAAAGTAAGAGGCATGTAGTGGATGGCAGTTACATTAGAGTTGGAAAATTTTAGAGGGAGCATTCGAACTTCTAATTAATAATGGTTTTTTTTTTTTTAATTTCCAAAATTCTACATGCTTAGAATGAGGTTTTTTGACCCTTGTGGGAAATTTTAGAGGGAAAGTGGAAGTTTTTAACTTTTACTTTATATATAGAAAGGAACTATGTTTCCTTTGTGTTAAGTTTGATTTGTTTATCACATATTATTTGAAACAGAATGTGTGAAAAATAATGTTTAAAAAAGACCCAAAAATATAGAGAGAAAGAGACATGTAAGTTTGAAATTTCATCAACAGGAATAATAAATGAAGATAATCGGGTTCCTCGTTAGCATAAACTATATGAGGCTTTATACAAATAATTTTACTGAAAAATAATTTTTAAAAAATATGACAGTTGCTGTAGGCTACATGCATAAATTATGCAAGTGGTGAATTTTTATGTGTAAATCCCGTCGAGATATATGGATTAAAAAAAGCCCTAAAATAATTAAGACATACAAAAATATAAGGTGCAAAGTGTATGATATACAATATGAATATAATTAATGAACATTAATTTTGCCACTTACGTTTAGACAATACTTTTTGAAATTAATATAAGCTCTAATCGAGACAGAGTCTTCATTTACTATTTTCTATCTAAATATCTATGTCATTGTCTTTTCACAATTACAGATTTAAGGAAAGAAAGGGGTGTTTAATTATTACCTACAAATTGGAAATTAAATTATTGGAAACATGATTGGAATGGGGTATTGCTTTGTAATGTCTTGTTTTTTTTTTTTTTTTTTGAAATTTAAATTTACATTATGCAAGTATATTTTTGGGATTTCCTAACATGTGCCTTGTATTTTTTTGTAATTTCAAATTTATTTGTACCATTATAATTTGAAGTGTTTTAATGAATCTTAATTACAAATTTCAAACTTTTTAGTGGTTACTTTTAAAATGTTTTAAAGACTCTGGAGCGAAATTTTTCTTTGGTACTAAGGAACACATAATATTGGTATAAGAAATGAAAAATATAAGTTACTAATATATGAATCAGTTTTTGATATATTTATACTTTCAAGTATAATCTAGAAATAGACATTTAAAGCATTGTAACTAAAATCTATAACAAACACAATAAGAACAATCAATCATTGATAAATGTTTTCAACAATGTCGTAATTAATTAATAAAAATCTTCAACCCCAGAATAGAAGACAATTAATAGTTGAAGCATTTGAACTATTGTTTGAAGTGTAACCCCACATACATAAAATCTTGCTTACACCTACCAATGTAAAACCTATTACAACGCACCAATTTCAATGCTTTCCCACAACGAAAGGAATAACAGAACATAAATATAACAAATTTAACAACAAATTTCAGAGAGTGATTATATTACTGACCTGATTTTGTGACTCTGAATTAAGTTGTTAAGATGTGAATTATTATCCTTTACTTGTATTTGAACACCAAGAGAAGCAACTTCGTGATTTAGTTTGCTAATGTGTTTATAGTTTTTTCTCTTCTTTTTTTATCAAGGCAGTAGGGCGTTTGGGGGGGGGGGGGGGGGGGGGGGGGGGTATGTGCACAGTGGAATGTTGGAAAAGAGTGGAACAGAGGGAAGTTACCCTTATTCCCACGAACCCTTTTTTTTTTTTTTTTTTTTTTTTAAATTGGTGAGAGGCTAGAATAATGGGATTAGAGGAATAGGAGTTTTCTAGATGGGGAGGGGTTAGTTACCATCTTTACAATTAAGATATAGATAGATTAAAAATATTCCAAAAAAAAAATATATATTGGCAGTTAAGATCATGGGTACACCATAATCCTACCATATCCAATTTTCAATATGCAATTTCTGTCTACATGTTTTCTTTCTACATAATTAGATTTTCTCTGCAAATTTAAATAACTTTTATGTATATATTTTCCACTTTCTCATCAATTGCTAAATTGCTAAAGAATTACTATTACAATTTTAGGACCAACTACTGATAACCGAACAAGGCGACTATCTTTTCATCCATATGTGGAGGGCGACCCTGCAGCATCCATAGAAGAAGGCAAGTATACTACTTCTTGTTGGAAATATAACATGTACAACAAAAAGTAGAATACTGCATAAAATACTGTAATAAATACTGCTAAAAATTACAGTAAGAATAACCAAAAATTACAAGAAAAATAGCCAAAAAATACTGCTGATGTTAACCGAAAATTACAGCAAATTTAAACGAAAAATTACAGTAAATTTTAGCAGCAAAAAACAGTAAAAAAAATGCAGTGTCAAGCTTCGATATAATGCAGTAAAAATTCTAGTAATTTTATATCAAAAAAACGCAGCCAAATAAATGAACACGACAATCAAATAATACCGAAAGAGGGAGAGTATATTAGAAAATACTGAAGATACCATGCCATGGGAAATACCAAATCCTAAAAGACGATTTCACCGCCGCTCCAGTGCATACAGTGGTGTCGGCGGCCGTCCTCCAACATTAACACGGTCCGACTCTTAACGTGCACTCATTAATCATCGGGTAGGAGAGAACGAGAACTTTGCCTCAAGTTTTGAAGGAAGAAAGAACAAAATAGGATGAAGAATCAAGAGAGATATGAGTAAGATGATGACTGTTTTGTTCATATATTTGGCAGTAAGATAGAATGTGGTTATATACTGAAGTGAAGAGGGGCCATCAGTAATATTCCAACGGGATGTAACGTTTTTGTAGTAAAGGCAGGATCAATAGGTAAATATTGTGTAATTAACAGGTCTTAACTGGTAAAGGACGTTAATTGTTGCAGAAAAGAGCACAGCACGGAGCCACGGGTGGGCAGCGCGCGCGTGTGGTTCCCACTATTCCTTCACCCAAGGCTTAATTCAAATAGGTTAGAAACATACACCCTCATAGACCCAACCCCACCTCCTTAAATTGTCAATGTAGGATGGAGGGCATTCACCAATTGGGATACAACTTTGCTACAAATTTGGATTTAATTTGTATCATTTTTCCAACACTTCTACCACCATATCTATATCTATACTCATATTGCATGCATAATTATTCTTCATGGTTGTATGATTGTTCATAAATTTATCTTATAAATTAAGTAGAAGTTAGTCATTCACCCATATTGCTAAAAAAACCTCATTCAAGCCATTCTAGAGGTTTTTTTTTTTTTTTTTTTTTTCCTCAAATATTTCAACAAAAGAAAAACGAAATATCAAATATATCTTATATCTGATAAAATGTAAATCTAATATAACCTAACATAATCCAATAAACCATTTATAAATCCTCTCCCCCAATTTTATTGTTACCAACTCTATATATTGATTAAAAAAAAAAAACTCTCCAAACCACTGTTTCCATACCCTTTTTCTATTTCTAATTCTATTTTTTTTTCAGCTGCTAGGTTTTTGCTTTGCCATCACTATGGGGATCTAGAGTGATTCACAATCAATAACTGCAATATAAAGGAGGTTAGTATTTCTTTTTTAATTATGCCTCTAACAAATGTACTTTTTTTTTCATGTATTGATTCTAGCAAATATAATGTTTATGCAAGACTAGATCTTCTCTTCTTTAGCATTATTTAATTTTAAAATTTTTTTTGTTCTTTTAGTGTGATTTACTAAAATAATTTTAGTATTTCTATTATTAATTCTAATTTTTTTTCATCCATTAGATTTTCGCTTTGTGATCATTATAGGGATCTCAAGCCTGAGCTTGATGGGTTTTATGATTCACAATCAATGACTACAATATAAAAGAGGTTAGTATTTCTTTTTTAGGTATGCCTCTAACTAATGTATTTTTTTCATGTGTTGATTCTAGCAAATATAATATTTACGTAATACATTTTTAAAATTTTTTGTTTTTTTAGTGTGATTTACTAAAATAATAATTTTAGTAAAAATAATTTGATTATAGATAATTATTTAGTCTTTCATTTAAATTTTAATCTACTAATAATATGATAAATACTATTGGAATAAAGATTTACATATACTTTTTTAGTATAGATAATTATTTAACATTTTTATTTTTAATTTAAACTAACAAAATGTATTGTTAGATAAAAGTTTTATATGTTTTTGAAAAATTAAATAATTATTAAATAATAGGTGTATATTTTTAAATCACATAGAAAAAATTATAGTATCTAGCTACATAAAATGATTAAAAATAGAAGTACATATAGAGAGAGAACTTTTTTGAAGTATAGATAATTATTAATTAATTTCTTAAGTTTTAAATATAAGATGATAATAAATATAATCTTAGATCATAGATAAGTTAAAACTAATCTACTTCTAAAGACACTTTGGTTACAAAATAATTAATGTATTTAGATATTAGATATATAAAATAATTTTAACAAAAATATATGTAAAATTAGAGGTATAATTCTTTTTAAGTAAAATAATTATTACTTTTTTAATTCTATTTAAGCTAAAAAATAATAAATATTGTTAGATTAACTTTTTGTTATTTTTCATTTTTCATGATTATATAATTTCTTTATTTTACTTTAAATGAATGACAATTATCATTAGATCAAAGTTATATGTACATTAAACATTAAACAATCATCTATCCATAATATTAATAAATATTAAGTTTTATGTTAATCAAAAAAATAGTTTTATATTTTTATTGTAGTTATAGAAAAAAGTATAGTATTTGTCTTTATAAATTAATTTTAGCAAAAGAAACAATTTACAAATAGAATGAAGAATATTGCACATGATTATTAATTAATTTTATTACTTTAATTATAAACTAACAACAAATATAAATTTTGATTAATAAAAATTATATAAATATTTTTGAAAAACAATGCCACTAAAAATTATGGTCATTACTGGGAGCAAAATAATTATATTTAGCTATATAAAATAAATTAAAAAAAATTATTGTTCATATTATTGGTATAATTTTTATGATTATATATATTTATGTGCTTTAGTTTGTTATTTATGCTAATGATAAGATGATAAATATTGTTAGATAAAAATTCTGTGTGTACAATAAATATTAAGTAATTATCTATATTAAATATTAAATTTTTGGTTTATATTGTAGTTATAGAAAAAAACTAGAGTATTCGATTATACAAAATGATAAAATAATTTTGATGAAAATAGAGGTAAAATTCTTATGAAATTAGATTTTTTTAAAAAAATTTTTAATATTAAATTTAAAGTTAGATAAAACTTCTATTTGTGTAAATATTTACTCAAAATTACAAATGTTATATTTTATAAATAACAAAGTAACCATGCATCGCACGGGATTTGGCTAGTTAAGAGATATAGGAAACTGTTACAAAAAAAAAAAAAAAAAAAAAAAAAAAAAAAAGCTTCTTAAATATATCTAAAAAATAAAAATACAAAATTATAATATTATTAAAAATATTAAATAGAAACTTTTATTAAAATATTTGAAAATTTGCTTTAAAATATATAAAAAAAATATCTAGGGAAAATATTTTTAAAAAAATGCATTTAAAGAGAAGTTTCTAAAGATATTTTGTAAAAAAAGTTTCATTAACAAAAAAATATTAGGGTTGTTAAAGAATTTCCAAATATTTATAAAAAATTACTGAAAGGAGTTCTTAAAAATATTTACAAAAATTATTACTCTCGCCCAAATATAACGAAAGAAAAGATTAATGTCATAAAAAAAGTAATAAAAATATTTAAAAACTATTACTAAAAATCTAAATAAATTACTTAAAATATTTAAAAATAACTAAAGTATTATTAATTAAATATATTTAAATAAATGTTTTTCTCACTAAAAAGACCAAAAAGAATATTAAGGTTATAAGAAAAATAAAAATCTTTAAAAATTTGAGATCAACATATTCAATCTAGCTAATCTACCCATTATTTTAGCTAAAGTTAATAGTATTAAAATGTTACTAATTTGAATTTGCTTTTATTAAATCTTATGAACCTCTCTATCTATTAATCTCAAGTTCCTAACTAAATTTTCTTATAAAATAAAAACAAAAATAAAAAATTGCCGCCTGAGATTATGGGTACACCTAGGCGTGGCCACGAATTGGGTTGGGCCTGGCCCGTTTGGAAGCCGTACCTGGCCCGCTTTCGTCGGCCTAAAAAAAAAAGTAAAATTTAAATAATATAAAGTCTTTTTATACTAAAATTATTATAATTCATTAATAAATAATATGAGATACAAATACATTTTTTTTCAAACACTAATAATGCTAAATATACGTGTTCAAAAAAAATAATGCTAAATATATGTAATAAAATAAAATATACAATAAGTAATAGTAAATAATGGTATGTTAGTGCCCAGATACCATATATTAAGATCACCCAGAGGAATTACTGAACCATAAATCGAAGAACGAACATAAACAAAAGGGGATAGGGAGAACACCAGAAATTACGTGGTTCAGCCGAAGCCTACATTCATGGAGGGGAGCACAATAATTTCTTTCTTATAATTGGAGTTTACATGAGACGTCTCTCAACTCTCAATCCTCTCAAACCCTAACTCAAACCCTGAAGAGAACATACACATAACTCGTATATATATATAGAGCTTCCCACACTAAAACCCTAGTGTGACATGGGCGCAAATAGGATTGGCCCAATCATATAACATCTAAACCAGGCCAAATATAACCAAGCTCCACACATAACCTAACAAATCTCCCACTTGAAGTTTGGCTGGATTATTTACATTTATCAGACTAGACCACCCGAGAATTTTAAATTCAGGTCTAACAACAATACGAGGACTCAACCCAAAAAAAGGGATTCAAGCCGGTCAAACAGTTCATTGACCTAACATGAAAAACCCTAATTTTTTAATCTCAAATCAGAAATCAGCGCCGCATCGCTTCGTCTTCCTCTGTTGAGCTTCGAAACCCTAGACTTTACTCAAAAACGTCTGCCGCCGCACACCGGCATCGGCCACCGGACACCGCCACTCACTGGCTGCTTCGACCATGGTCGTCGACTCACTGCAACACTTGCTGCCACGCTCACATGTGTGAGACCACCGCCGAGGACTCCCACTGGAGTTCGAACCACCGACTTCCATGGCATCACACCACCACCGAGGCTCACACCGGCACCGTCGTTCCCACTGGACATCTTATCTCCGACCGTCGTTGTCTCCGTCACCTTGAACCACCAGAAGCTTCACCGCCATAGTTCGCTTAACTCAAGCACTATCGCTCACCGACATCAACCACCGGACATCGTCACCTCTAGCTCGAGAACACACCGGCACTAGGCTTCACTGCCGGCAACCACCAGTGCACGACCACCATCGTTCGAGGCTCCTAGGCACGTCACAGCCGCACGCCATCGCCGGATCTCCCACCGGCACTCGAATCCGCTTCAACGACACTGATTTACATCGAGTCCATGAGATCTAACACTCAGGTACATAGATCTAGTTTCGCACTCCTCCACGTAGACCAAAATCACCACCACTAACGCTCAGCCACTGCCTTTTTGACCAAGGCACAAACCCGTCTTTCAACTAGTGCACCACCATGCCATTACCGTCTAGATCGGGCCACCGCCAGAACCACCGTCTGGAATTTTCACTGCTTGCGTTAGAAATCGTGTCTCATCTCCCACTGGCCCTTAAACCTCTGATTTAGGTTCCACCCAAGGCTCTGAACCTTGCTCTGATACCAATTGTATCAATTCGAAGAACCAAGCTCTGATACCAATTGTTAGTGCCCAGATACCATATATTAAGATCACCCATAGGAATTACTGAATCATAAATCGAAGAACAAACATAAACAAAAGGAGATAGGGAGAACACCAAAAATTACGTGGTTCAGCCGAAGCCTACATCCACGGAGGGGAGCACGATAATTTCTTTATTATAAATGGAGTTTACATGAGACGTCTCTCAACTCTCAATCCTCTCAAACCCTAACTCAAATCCTGAAGAGAACATACACATAACCCGTATATATATAGAGCTTCCCACACTAAAACCCTAGTATGACATGGGCCCAAATAGGATTGGCCCAATCCTATAACATCTAAACCAGGCCCAATACAACCAAGCTCTACACATAACCTAACGTGGTAAATATCTTATCAAAAAAATAATGGTAAATAAATAACTGAAACGAGAGAACAATGAAATTCGAACTTCAGCCAAACACTTTACGAACTTCGAACTTTAGAGCACAATTTTGCAATTAGCAAAGTTGAAGAAGATGGGAGATGATGAATGTATAGAGAGAGAAGAGAGGATTGAAGATCATAATTTCATTTCCCACCGATATACATGCCATTGGGTTTTAGAAATGCGACCTACCACATGCTTACATTTTAATAACAGTTGCAAATGAAGATAAGCCTACATGTCCAAAGGACATTGATACTGAATGTTTGTAGTAAAGAACAGAACCCACTAGCATTTGAATCAATAACAAAGTTCATGATAGATGGACCGTGTGGCATTTACAACACACGTTCATCGTATATGGATAAGAGTAAATGATGCACCAAGCACTATCCCAAAACGTACTGTGATAAAACAACTATTGAAGCAAACAATTTCGTAAACTACAGATAGCGAAACAACGGTGTAACAATTGAAATTGGAGGGAAGAAAATTGACAACATATCCACACAATAGAGAGCTACGCATCAAGTACCATTGTCACGTCAATGTTGAACGATGCGAACACATGAAACCCATCAAATACTTATATAAGTGCATTCATAAAGGACATGATCGCACAAAATTTGTGATAGAACAAAACGTGCATGATGAGGCTAGCAACCGTAACCACCCACAAAATACAGTTGATGAGATAAAACAATACTTAGATTGTACATACGTCTCAGCAATAGAGTCCTGTTGGAGAATATTTGAATTCAATCTACAACACCAACATCCACCTGTAGAGAGACTACATCCGCGATAATGCACCCCTGTACAATGTATTACACACGAAAAAAATAGAGAAACTATAGTTACAGCGTTGTTCAAAGCAAACACAAAACATGCTGAAGTTAGAAATTACACTTATGCAGAATTCCTAACATATGGATACAAAATAGAACGCAAAGGATGTGGACAATCGAAAAAAAAAGGGCATTATCATTGGACACTTGGCTTATGCACACCCTAACTCAGGGAAGAGATTTTACCCAAGAATGGTGCTAAATGTGATGCGTGGCGCAACACGTTATGAGGACATAAGAACGGTTGAAGGGATAATATTTCCTGCTTTCAAAGCAACATGTCTTACACTCGGCATGCTGCATGATGATAATGAATGGGATAACACTCTAACTGAGGCAGCTGTTTGGGCATCAACATCACAACTAAGAATAATATTTTGCTCCATATTGATCACTGAAGTTGCACATCCTAAGGAATTATGGGATAAACACTGGGATAGTTTTACAGATGATTACGAGAGAGTTGTGCAACATCACATGCAAATCCAAGATCCTCACATCATGAATGAACATCGCAAACAATAGGGACTAGGTCAAATAGAAGAAATACTAAATAAGAATGGTTGATCTCTTAAAGATTACCTTCCAATGCTAGTGCTATAATCAACAACACAGAACTTGATGAGCCAATTTTTTTCCGAATACATAAACATTGATGGAGCACAAGAGAGGGATGAATACGAGAGAATAGCTAGAAGATTGAATGCAGACCAAACGAGAGCATTTGACAAAATCTTGCAAACACAAGAAATAAGGGCAAGCAGGCTATTCTACATTTAAGGTAGTGGGGGAACAGGCAAGACATACTTATTGAGAACTTTGATAGCAAAATTCTGATTAGAAACATTGACAATACTCGTGGTTGCATCATCCGGATTAGTGGCATTATTGATGCCAACAGGAAAATGGCACGCTCCAAGTTCAAAATATCATTTGAAACCAATGAAATAACATGTTCAATTTCCAAGAGCATTAAATTGTCAAAACTCATTAAAAACACGATGCTTATTATATGGGACAAGGGTCCTATGGCATATAGACACGCATTTGATGCAGTTGATTGTACACTTCGTGACATTTGTGAAAAGGACACAATTTTTGGGGGCAAACCTTTTTGTACTTGGAGGAAATTTTTGACAGATACTTCTAGTTGTAATCAAGAATCAAGAGCAAATATTGTTGTAGCAACGTTGCAGAAAGCTAAATTCTGGCATCAAATACAAATCCTGCATTTGTGTACAAATATGGGCTTAGTACAAAATGAAGCAGAGAATGATGAATACACCAACAACAGACATTTTGTATAATGGATAATCCTCCTCATCTAAGACATGATAGAGGGAATGCCACTGTCAAAAGTGAGTGACGTAAATTAGATTCAGATTCCAAAGCAATTTCTAATTCAAAATGATAGCCAAGTGCTAACTGAATTGATGAAATTTGTGTACCCGGACTTGATCAACAAACACAGACATAAACTACCTCATGGAGCAAGTCATTTAGCACCAAACAATAAAGACATCGATGAAATTAATGCAAACTAGTTGAGCCAACTCCCAAGAAATTCAAAATCATATTTAAGCGCAGATAGATTGAATAACAGTGAACATGTAGAACATCAAGATCAAATGCATCCACCAGAGATATTACATTTGTTGAAAATACTAGGTATACAAATCCACAACCTCGAACTAAAGGTGGGGGCTCCTGTAATGCACCCAATCTAGATCCAACAGATGGACTATGCAATGGTACAAGATTAACAATTGAAAAAAATGGGGACCAATGTAATCGAGGCAAGATAATAACAATCAGGAATATAGGAGAAACAGTCGTGATACCAATGACTGATTTGACCCCTTTGTTAAAACAAAATGCATTTTCATTCAAAAGGTGACAATTCCCCCTTAGATTGGCCTTCGCGATGACGATAAACAAAAGTCAAGGACATACATTGGAGAGGTTGGGTGTATGCTTGCCTCAACCCGTCTTCAGCCATGGACAACTATATGTTGCAATTTCAAGGGTGACATCTCCAGCAAGCGTACAAATACTCATATGTAATCTAAGAGAAATAGGACACAACCTACAAAGAATTTCATGTACAAAGAAATTTTCCTAATGCCAGAAAATGAATGACAATTTGACAGTCCTATTGTTGAAAGCAATCAAACAACATAAATACGTGTCAGTAGTTGTATTAAACCCCTAACATGACATTTGTATGGAGGCTCCTCCGGTATTGTCAATATTACTTAGGTTTTTTGAATTGTGAATAATATGATCTATATTTTAAAATGTACAAAGTTATATTTTGCTTGGCATTAATTTAAATCCATATCTATTAGTTACAGCTTGGTTTTGCAATAAAATTACAATATGCGCATGAAATATAAAATAATTGAAAAGAAGAAACATAACTTTTAATAAACATTTTAAAATATTCCAACAATTTCATTACTTTAATGTTATAATTCTAAATTCTAGCAATGATATTTTTGTTTACAAGATTGTCCTATTTCTTAAAATGAATATCAATACAATGCTTTATCATAAAGTTTGTTGACTATTTTTGGTTTACCTACCAATGGAACTTTGAATTGCTCATGTACTCAACCAATCGTGAGCGCATTTAAGATACACATCGCTAATCAAACTTCATATTAAGGTCATAACTTCAAATTAATCTCTACTAGCCATTTCCAGTGCGATGCATGGTCGAATTTTATTTATTGTGCTACAAAATAAATTTCGAAGCATTATTATTTGAAATTTAAATATTGCACCAAATCTGTAGTACAGGGTACAATGCAATAACTATAACCGAGAAATCTACTATAATTTCAGGAGATAAATGATAAGAATAAATCTTAGATATGAGGGGGAAAAAAAAGAAATATCAATAATATTTAAATTTAAAATTTACACTTATTGTTTATAATATACTAGCGAAACTCCGTGCGATGCACAGTTGTTTTGTTATTTATGAAATATAATATTTGTAATTTTGACTAAATATTTATACAAATAAAATTTTTATCAAACTTTAAATTTAAAACTAAAAATTAAAAAATATTTAATTTTAATCTTTTATTGTTATTAAATTTCTTTCAAACTTTAGTTTTTTTGTAATTTTTCAGTTTTTATATTTTATTGTTTACTTTTTAAATTTATTTTTTATTTAATATATTTCTCCGAAATATAAGAGTAAATTATTCATGTATTGTTACAGTTATATTATAATTATTCATGTATCTTGATTTCGGTTTGGATTCTTTCGATTCGTATCTTTATCTATCGATTGATCCTAGTTTTGTTCTATGTCGTGGAGTGGATCGAAATCTAGGGTTAGGGTTTGGGGAGTTTTTGGATTTGTGTTTATACATATAGATCTGTTAATAGGGTTGTAGATCTGATGATTTTTTGTCGTTAAGCTATTTAGGTTACATTAGATTATATTAAAAAGAAGGTATTTTATAGAGAAATACAGAGAGTAAAAATATAGAATTACTAAATGTATATTCAATCTTTGCATGAAATATGTATGATTAAAAGGTATAAGTTACTGAAATCTAGGCAATTTACAGTAAATATTTTGAGATTTAATTATTTAAAAGTTTTTTTTAAGTTACATTAAAAATAAAGTATTTTATAGATAAATACGAAGAGTAAAAATATAGAAATAATTAATATATATATTCAATCTTTGCATGAAATATGTATGACTAAAAGGTATAAGTTACTGAAATCTAGGCAAATTATGGTAAATATTTTTAGAGTTAATTGGTTGATCAACTTAGTTTGTTTATCTTTAATTTCATCAATTTTGCTTCTTGACCTCTATCTCTCTATGTTTAAGGCTTAGTTAAACAAAGATAATATATTAGGATTTTTATATACATAAATAACTTTCTATCATGCTATTTCAAAACATTATTTTGAAGGCTAATTTTTTATTAAATTCATATAATACGTGTCTCTTATCTTTTCCTATATGCTATGTCTGTCTTCTTTTCCTCTCTCTTTACTCTTTTTTTCTCTCTTCTATTCCTTCACTCTTTCCTGTCTCTCTCTAACTTTATTTCTCTCTTTATATTCTATTTCTCTCTTTTCCCTATTTCTCCATTATTTCTTTTTGCTAACCCATTTTGTCTATTTCTCTCTCCTCCTTCTTTTTGATGTGTGTTCATTTGTTAAATTTTGTAATCACTATAAAAACTAATGAAACAAAAACAAATCCCTTAATTATATATGCTATATTTATGAACAATAATTCAACTATTGATTAAATAAAACATGTAATGTGTAGTAAGTACATGAGGGGTTAAATGTTACCTCATATAATGAATGTTTTGAAATAAGCATGCAGGCTTAAGCATTATTGTTGATCCTCTGTCATCTCTTCCACCCAACACCTTGAACAATTTTTTTGGAGTATATATCTTGCGTTTTCACCTTTTAATTATTACGATTGAAGAATTTTTGTAATTCTGAAACGCGGGAAACTAAACATGAGCACTAACCCCTTTTTTTGCACCCATGATCACAGGGAGTAGTTTTTTATTTTCTTTTTTATTTGTTAGGAAAATGCATTTGTAATTATTCAAAAAATCTTTTCAAATCTTTAAAGGGGTAGAATCATGGGGTGTGCCTGGGCGTGGCCAACAGGTCGGGTCGGGCCGGTTTTCAGGGCCCGGCCAGGCCCGAGCCCGGTATACCCCGGGCCGGGCCGCGGGCCAAAAATAAGTTGGCTCCGGGCCCGGGCCGTTGAGGCTCTCAATTTGAGAGTCTCAAATAAAAAAAAAATTATATTTTTTTTCTATAAATACTTAATCCTCCCCAACCCATTTCCTCACCAAATGTTAGTTTTTCTTTTCTAAACATAGAATTTAAGTAACGTTTGTCATTAAACACCAATGGACCTAACCTACAATTACTTTGTCAAATAATCATCTCTCCTTTAAATCTTTCTGCAACTCCTTCAATTTGATCTTGAACACTCGTGGTACTACATCTGGGTGATCGGATGGCATTTGTTTTGGTAGTTGAAAATGTTCAGTTTTAATCTTTGGCAAATTTGGATTGCATGTGAATGTTATGAAATAGTCCGGCAGACCCATGACTCTGCACGTTACCATTGCATCATAGAAGTGTTGCATCATGTGTGTGGGACCTCCTAAGAAACTTGACGATAGGGTAATTCTATACCCAATAGCATTGGCATCCGTTTCTTTTGCTGCGAACGCTTCCACTTTGCCACTATGTTTAAAGAATTAAAATAAAACAAACGAAAAAAAATAATTATAAAAAATGACCTATTTCATACAAGGCCGGACATAATTCCAAGCGGGCCAAGCACCCGTTTGGGACCGCCGGATTTTTAAGGCCCGAATTTTATGAGCATATATATATATAATTTTTCTATCATATCCTAACCTTATGTAAAAATCAAATTGAAATACTAAGTGTTATACTATATTTACAATTATAAGTATCTTTTTTTATCATATTAATATTTAATGTTAAAGTTACTTTCTGCATGCATTTAAATGTTTTCAGTAAGTTGCAGGGTTTTAAATTTATTTAGCAATAATTATTAGTATTAAATTTGAATCATCCAAATGTAACTCTTAGGCTCCGTTTATTTCAGGAAAAAATCACATTCTAGGAAATAATTTTCCCCTTTTCCTTTGTTTGGCGGGTCATTAACTCACGGAAAAGGTCTTCCGATGGAAAACCTTTTCCCTCAAATGACGGAAAATGACTTCCCTTTCAAAATGGGGGAAGTCGTATTCTAAGTGACTCAAAAATCTTCACGGTTATCATTATACAAATCGAGATCGAATCAAAATAAATCAGACTGCACTGTAAATATTTAATGTCAACATCGGATAAGAATTAGACTGAATAATTAAAAGTCGCTTTGATATTACTTTGTTATTGTTGCAACAGAACAACTTTAATCTAGTTAAATTGTTACATAATATTATAGAAGAAAATTATTTAGGTAATATTTTAGTATTTATTACATAGGTTCTATGATATTTCAGTAATATACAATAATGTACCCTAAAGTTTAAAAATTTTCTCATAAATCAGGTATCTTTTACTAAAATTTAGTATATTTTAAATGAAAACAGCAATCTATATGTATCATATATCATAATACAATAATTTCTTTTGTCCGAAAATGGTAATACGACATACTTTTTGATAATATATAAGTAATTTTTGTTAGAATGTGGACAATCTTTTGATAATATGATATTTATACCACATCAATTTTTTGGCAGAAATTACCCGAATTTTAATAAAATTTACCAGATTTTGATACAGTATATACACAAGTGATAAAATTTCTTATCTCATGACACTTCATTGTATATAATAAAATGACAGAGTATTTACATGATAAGCGCTCAAATTTTAGAATACCGAAGAAATAATTTTCCTAATTTATGCAGCTTTGATAGTTAACTTTTTATTTTGTTACTTCATATATGTTATATTATTACTTATGTTATCTTATAAAAAGATATAAATTGATTGGTGAAAAATATTTTTTGAAAACATACACAAAGACATCACAATGGGGAATTAAGTTTTCCTTTGAAACAAACAACGGAAAACCTCACTCGGAATTTATATTTCCTTGAAAAACCTTTTCGGAAAAAAAATTAATTCCTAGATTCTACTTTTCCTTCAAAACAAACGGAGCCTTAGTGTTCCAAAAAAAAAAAAAAAAAAAAATGTGACTCTCTCTTTTTTTTTTTTTTTTTTTTTGGATCCAACGTGACTGTTGCTATCATTATCAGTTTTAAATTTATTTATCTGATGCCCAACACACCTCCCCTCCACTCCCCACTCAATCACAAACCTACCCTCCCCAAAATAGATTTTTTTAATGAATACCTTTCCAAGTAGATTTCAGGTATTACCATCTTATGTCATTTTAACTTTTTTTTTTTTTTGTTACTATTTTTTTGTTCTTTATTGTCTACATATAATATATGTAACCTAATTCTTTTATTTTTTTTAGTTACCTGATTCATTTATCTATTTGGTTTTGTATAGATCATTTCTTATTTCCTACATTGTTAGACTCGGCCCCTACCTTTTCTTAATATACTTGTCTTGTATAAATTATTGATTGTTGAGTGCTTATTTTGTGATTTATAATAATGCAAAATAGAAAATATTTATCTGAATATGAAAAAAGAAAAAAGAGACAAAAGAAAGAAGAATTTATTTTGTCTCAAAGAGGGGCATTTGATAAATTTATTGCTACTAGCAGTGATAAACAGACTAATGAATCCAAAAGTTTGACAAATGATGCAAATTTAAATAAAAATAATCAGGATATAAATGATGATTTAGTGTGTCTGTTAAATGAACAAATTGAAAATTATGAGCATGATAAAAAAGAGGATCTCCATAAAGATGTTGAATTTGAACCTTTAAACATCTTAGACCTAGAAAATGGGGATAAAATAGATCATAATCGGAGAGATTTTTTGGTAGAAAAAGGTCCAATAAGAGAGTATGATGTTCCTTATCCGTTAGATTCTAAAGGTAGACATTTTTCTTCAACATATTATACACGAAGTTTACTGAATGGAGAAGAGTAGCCCCCTGAAGGGGGAAGGCTGCGTACATCTACCCCCTAGAGCCTGCTTTTGCAGGAGCCCTTGGAAGCACTGGGTTTGTTGTTATTGTTGTTGTTTACTGAATGGAGAAAAGCAAGATAAAACTTGGTTGATATATTCATTATCATCGGATAGAGTATTTTGCTTTTGTTGTAAATTGTTCTATATCAAACATGATGCGGCCGTATCTAACTTAGTTACCGAAGGATGTAAAGATTGGAGAAATATTAGTCAAAGTATTAAAATTCATGAGGATAGTAAAGATCATATCACTTGTATGAACAAATGGATTGAACTGGAGAAGAGACTGAAAAATAAATGCACAATTGATAGAAGTGTTCAAGAACAAATTAGCAAGGAGAAAGAACATTGGAAACAAGTATTAGTTAGAATAATTGCTATTACAAAGAGGCTTGCTCAAAATAATTTGGCGTTTCATGGAAATAATGAAAGGATTTATGAGAAAAATAACGGCAACTTTTTAGGCTCAGTTGAAATGATTGCCAAATTTGATCTAGTTATGCAGGAGCATTTTCAACGTATTGAAAGTGGTAAAATTCAAAGACATTATCTTAGTCACAAAATTCAGGATGAGTTGATTCAAATGCTAGCTCATGAGATCGAAACTAAAATTGTTAGAAAAGTTAAAGAAGCAAAATAATTTGCTGTTATACTTGATTGTACCCCAGATTCAAGTCATCAGGAACAAATGTCTCTTATACTTCGATGTGTGGATGTTTCTACGAGTTTAGTTAAAGTTGAAGAGTTCTTCAATGAATTTTTAAAGACAGATGACACATCTAGTTTTGGAATTTTTAGTGAACTTAAAGATGCATTACATACTCTTGACCTCGATATAGATAACATAAGAGGGCGAGGATATGATATCGGATCCAATATGAAAGGAAAACACAAAGGTGTCTAAAAAGAGTTTGCTTGAAATAAATCCTAGAGTTTTTTATACGCCCTGTGGTTGTCATAGTCTTAATCTTACACTGTGCGATATGGCTAACTCATGTGCTAAAGCTATTTCCTTTTTTGGCGTATTGCAATGTATATATTCATTATTTTCATCTTCTACGAAGAGATGGAAAGTTCTTAAAAATCACATAGAAGGATTTATAGTTAAGCCATTGTCACAAACACATTGGGAGAGTCGTCTTTATAGTGTAAAAGCTATAAGGTATCAAGCTCCACAAATAAGAGATTGTCTTATCGACTTGCCCAAAATAGTGAAGATCCCAAGACAAAGAGTGAAGCTAATTGTCTTGCAACATATGAAATTGAAAAGTTTGAATTTATGCTTGGTATGGTTATTTGGTATGACATTTTATTTGCTATAAATTCTATTAGTCAAACTCTTCAAGCCAAAGATATGCACCTTGATATTGCTATTGAGAAGTTGAAAGGGTTGATCTCCTTTTGAGAAAGTTATAGAGAAAATGGATTTAGAAACGCCATGGTTGAGGCTAAAAAAATTGTCGATGAAATGGGAATTGAAGCTAAATTTCTTGAAAAGCGTTCTTATTCTTAGAAAATGACAATTTGATGAGAATCATACTGAAGATATCACACAATCAGTTGAAGAATCATTTAGGATCAATTATTTTCTATACATAGTTGATCAAGCGTGTTTTTCACTTGAGAGTCGTTTTGAGCAGCTTCAATTATATGAAAAGATCCTTGGGTTTCTATTTAATTTGAAAAAGTTACAATCGGTTAATGATACAAGTTTGATGACTTATTGTATGAATCTCGAAGATTTTTTTAAGCATGGTGATTATTATGACATTTGTGGTAGAGATTTGTTTTCAAAGCTAAAAATTTTAAGAGAGGTTTTACCAAAAGAAATAAAGAATGCAATTGAAATATTGAATAGAATGAATAGATTCCTGAATTCATGGATTGCTTATAGAATTCATTTGACCATTCCAATTATAGTTGCATCTGCAGAGAGAAGCTTTTCAAAATTGAAGTTGATCAAATCGTATCTTCGATCATCTATGTTGCAAGAAAGATTGAACGGACTGGTGATCTGATCTATTGAAAAGGGAATGCTAGAGAAAATTGACTATACGAACTTAATAAGTGATTTTGCAGCAAAAATTGCTGCAAGAGCCATCTTAAACTAGTTTGATGATACTAGCTATTAAGAGGGGCTGAAGGATTAAAAGGGGGTGAAACTCCTGGATTTTGCATATATGGACGAAAGCCAAATGCTGCAGACGACTTTGGAAATGACCAAATGTTAAAGAATGATGTAATGTAGTTTAGGCACAAGTCTGTAATGTTTTGTTATGTTTTTCAGGTCCTCTATTTTGTTTTTGTGTTGTTTAGTATGCCGGATGTTTTGTTTGGCTCAGGCCTCGTATTTGCAAGTGCGCCTGTTTTGTAATGAATTTTAACGCTATTTATCAAAAGACAAATGTAATACAAAGGCAATTATATGTAAGTTTAAACTTTTATAATTTGTTACATTAATATTTATTTTATTATATATGAAGGGCCCCATTGAAATATTCGTCTGGGGCCCCGTAAACATCAGGGCTGGCCCCGATTTCATAAAATATACACCCTAAAGACCTCCACATCAGCCAATTTTGAAAAATCTTTAATTGTTTTTTTTTTTGAAAATTTGGGCAGTGTCACGCCCTACAACCTTTTTATATTTTTATTTTATTTTTTAATAGAAATATTAATTAAATTAAATATACTTTATCATAAACGCCTAATGTAAATTAAATTGTAATCATGTATATAATTAATAACAAAAATTTTAAGGATTATTTGAATATAATTTAACTAATACATATATTTTAATTTATAATACGTATGTTTTTAGGAAATTGTGTAGAACTTATAGTACCGTTAATAAAGTGCAGTACAATAATATTTGTCTTTATATTCCAAAGAAGGCAACACAGCAATTGCATAAAAACAAAATAAGCAATTTCAATACCCTGTAGTTTCATAATTGTATCGAGTAAGAATTTTTTACGATTATGAAATTTTAAAGCAATAGAAAGCAAATATATTAAAAAAAAATAAAGAACAGCCTAAAAAAGTAAAATATTAAAAAAAACAAATTATATAGTATATTTTTGTATATATGTATTTTCTTTTTTCAATGGAATATTGCGATTACCTGTTGTCAATACATTATTCAGAGGATGCGTTATGACACGCGTACTTTGCAGGACTTTGTAGAGGTCACCTCCTCCAAGTCTCAATATGAGTCCCCTAAATATTGCAACGAACACGTGTCACTTTTGTTTATAATACAATCCCAAAATACCTAACAAAATGTAAGATACACTACTAATAATAGAGATGACATGGAGGTTGTTATTTTTGAAATTGATTTTATATATATAAACTTCCAACTGTCATACTTATTAGTACTACATATGTAGAATCTAAAATACGATTTGAATCATAGACAGCAAGAACCATGAAATTTTACAAACTGAGTCCGGCCTTAATGAGTTTATTCTGACAATAACATTACTCTTTTGTAAATATTTTAGAATAGTTTAATTTTGCCTATTTGGGTTGTTATTTTCTGCTTTTTGATGGTGTTTTTTTAAAGTATTGACGGTTTCGTTTATGCTTTCCTTCCTAACCATTATTTCTAGATTTGGACATTTCATTTTACCTGGTTGCATCTGATAGTGTAATAACGTTCAAGAATATGTTGTTCACCGCTTCGGGTATTATAAAATAGGAAATGCTTTTACAAATTGAGTCTAGCCTTAATATTTTTATCCTAACAATAACATTACTATTTTTAAAATATTTTAGAATGGTTAAATTTTGCCTATTTCGGCTGTTATTTTCTCCTTTTTGATGGTATTTTCTTTTTAAGTAATGACGGTCTTGTTTATGCTTCCCATCCCAAACCATTATTTCTAGATTTGGTCATTTCATTTTACCCGGTTGTATCTGATAGTGTAATAACGTTGAAGAATATGTTGTTTACCGCTGCGGGTATTATAAAATAGGAAATGCTTTATACCTTGAAGAATCTGTTGTTGACGGTCTCCGAATTGTGGAATGCTCAAGTTCCCGCGGTGTTGATCAACACAGGAGTGTTGTTGGAGTGTTTTTTTGTTTTGTTTCGAGGGAACTTGGAGAAATGTAATTGTATTGTTGTTTGTCTATCTAAATGGATGGTGAATTGTAATTATAAGCGATTATTTGTTTGTGCATCTAAATAAATGGTGAATTGCAATTGTAAGTGCTTATGGCAAGGGTGTGTAGTAGTTTTGACTGTGGGGGTTTTTTCAGTTCCTCTTATTTTATGAAATAAATTTTTTTTTTGTCATTTTAAAATATAAAATTGATTGAAATTCTTGTTTATAATTTTTCCAGAATTAAGAAGAATTATTAGGAGAGGTGAATAGTTATCTTTTCTTAGGAGAGGTAATTTTTTTTCAGAATTTAGTTGTCTTTTATTAGGGGAGATAAATAGTTTCTTTAACATGTACTTGTATTGCTTGAGTAGTACAATGGTGTGTTTTGGGGTGCTTGATTAGTGGAATGATGAGTTTTGGGGGATTGTGGGCTTTGCTCTAGAATTGCTTAATTAGTGGAATGAGGCCGTTTGAGAGAACGGGGGTTTTGCAATAATGCAGTAGATAGATAGATTTGTTGATCAAAATAAATTATAGTAATTTAATAGTTGAATTTCATGAGGTTGTAAATGCTGCATCAATTGCATTAATAACCTTATTAACTTAACAATGCAATTAATTTAATCTTTTATTTTACACATTTTTTTGGAAGGACAAAGCAGTGAAATAAGATATTCGGAATGGCAAATTGTAAAATCGCAGGGATGAGAGTTTGCTTGATTTTGGGAGAACATAAAACTTTGAAATAATAGGTAGAGAGATTTCGCTAAATATTAGTATGTAAGTATATTGAGATATTCGTTGGGTATCTACGTTTGTAATTTGTATTTAAATTTTGAATGGGAATTTATTATTATTTATTTTTAGGATTTAAATTTTGAATGGGCGTTGTTTGAAGTGTTTATTTGTATAAATTTTGCTATAATATTAGTGTATAAGATATTAGGTTTTGAGATTGCTGGAATGAAGAGGGAGGCTTAGAGGGTAGGTGAAGAGGGAGGCTATAGAATTGCTAAGATTGAACATTTGGTAGATTTGGAAAAATGGGGGTTCTACAATAATATATATAGATGGATCATAGCAATAAATAAGCACCTTCTATTAGAATAAATTGAAAGCTAAAAATAAACTAAATTATAATAATAAAACCATAATTATTGACAACTTAAGTGAATTCCATTTATTGAGAGAATTTACAATGATTATAAAAAAAAAAAAAAAAAAAAAAAAAAAAGTGAATATCTTGTATTGATCATGTTTCACTACCCTAGGAGTGCATTAATCCTTTCTTATTTCCCTCCAAGGTTCAAGACCTCGAAGGAGCATGTGAAATACTATTTTACAATTTCATTCTTATTTTGTAATATTTTGGGATTTTCTAAGATTTTATATTGAAATTTTCCGTACAAACAATTAAATAAATATCATTTTTAATAATTATAGAATATATTATTACGAGCCTTTGCAAAAAATATAAAGGAAAGCCTCCTATCATTTATGCACTATATTTACTCGATATTGTTATTCATAATTATAAACATGTAATACAAAAAAACATAAAGTCCCATCACATAAATTCGGCTCCAAGTAACAAGTATGGCTTAAAGTATTCTTAAATGTGAATATCTTTCATGCATTATACAGAAAACAACTAATCTATGTATTGTTCATATGTTTAGACTATATATTGGCCAAATACAAATAAACTATGTATCCCATAAGGATTCACGTGTATTAATAATATATATATATATATATATATATATATATATAGTCTAATAATTAGAATCTCAAATTTAAATTGTGAGAGAGAAGAGATCACCTTATAAGTCTAGTGGGTTACACCACCTATAGCCAATTAGTTTTAGGATGGAACCCCCTTAGGCTTATATGTGGATCTCATGTGTTCCAACTTCATGGGTCGGGCCTAAAAAAAAGGCCTGATGAAATTTAACATGGTATCAGAGCGGGTCGATGATCCCGATGTCTTGTTTGTCACACCATATCCTTGTAAGAGGGGTGCATTTGAATTTGTTGCACCGAGGGCCTCTCCAGTGAATGTTGGATCCAAGTGGATCAGAGAAGGCGAGTGTTGCGTTTGTCGTAGTCTCACAAGTGAGGGGGAGTGTTGAGACTCCACATGTGAGCTTAATAATTAGAATCCCATATTGAAATTGTGAAAGAGAAGAGATCACCTTATAAGCCTAGTGGGTTACTCCACCTATAGCCAATTGGTTTTAGGATGGAACCCAACCTGGGCTTATAGGTGGATCTCATGTATTCCAACTTCGTGAGTCGGGCCTAAAAGAAGGCCTGGTGAAATTTAACATTGCCAAGTACCTCACCCCCAAAAGCTTCTAAACCTCAATCCAAGCAATTTTAAAGGGATATAAATAAAAGTCTTTAAACTCCAATATAAGCAATTCTAAGTAAAGTTAATTTAATATTTGAGATTATAGGACAGAAAAAACAAGAAATTCAATATCTTTACCATGTAATTCTGCAAAGCATATAATCATATATACTAGGTTTTCTCCATGCAATGCACGGGTTGTGTTTCTTTTTTGTACGTTATATTTTAGTCATGGATTGGTAAAGTTTAATAATTGAATTAACTATACAAAGACAACAACAAAACAACATAGTGCCCCAAAAAGTGGCTCCCATCAAAGCAGGGTTTGAGGAAAGTAAGATTTACGCTGCCTTATCCCTACATGGTGATATTTTGTAGAGAGGTTCTTTCTAAATTGCCCCAACCATAAAAAAGACATGCAAGCCCCCTTGACCTAGTTGTTGAAAAGTATTAGGCGATCATCTAGAGAAGCGTAGATTTTGAATACTATACCAAGATCAAGGTCTATGTTATCATCAGATTTCACGTAAAGTTGGCATCCCAGGTTTGGATTGCTATGTTGAAGAAAAACTTTGGCTTCTTGGGTAACTCTGTTTAAGAAAATCCTTGTGACCTTCAAGAATGAAGAAACTAATGTTATTAAAATTAATGTTTGAAATAGGTGAATTCATTCCACTCAATCACAAAAGTGTTGAGGCAATTAAATTGCCGTCTATGCCTTTGTTGTAAATATTGCGTGTACAATGACTATACTGCACTAATACCGCGTATAATTATGCGTACAATGCTGCCGAGAATTAACTGATAATAAACTTGAAATTTAACCGAAAATTATAGCAAGTTTGCACAACTAATACCTGCTGAAAAATTACAGAAATTTTGAACCGAAAATTATAGCAAAAACGCAGTGTCGGAATGCAGTAAAAAACGCAGTAAAATTGCAGTAACTATAAATTCGAAAAATGCCACAAAATAGATGAACACGACAATCAAATAACACCAAAAGAGGGAAAATAGATTAGAGAATACCGAAGGAACCGTGCCGTGGCAAATGCCACTGTCCTAAAAGACGATTTTGCCTCTTCTTCGGTGCAAACAGTCGAGTAGGCAGCCGTCCTCCAGGATTTACACGATCCGACCCTTAACGTGCACTCGTTAATTGCCGGTTAGGAATGCCTCGAACAATGCCCAGAAATATGTGTGAGAATAGGACTGGACGAGAGGGAAGAGGAGAAGAATTGGATCTGATGTATTTTTTGTAGACTGTAAGCACCTGTTTTTATAGTACCAATAATGAAGATATGCAATTAAGAATTGATCAACATTCACATTCAACGTCCTTAAACGGCTTCAGCAACGTTAATATGGATTAATTGGTCAACAGCCATATTTTTAATGGGGAGATCAAACAGTAATGGCAGCAGTAAAAAAAAAGTTTTTTCATAAAATAAATATACCCGGTGTAAAAAACTCACCCACACCCTCACCCGAGCCTGGCACGGCGCGGTGGGCGGGCGGCGCTCGCGCGTGTGGTTCCCTCCATTCCTTCACCCAAGACTTAATTCAAATCACTTAAAAACATATCCCCTTATATCCACAACTACCCCCCTCTAAAATACCAATGTGGGATTGGGAGTTTCATTCACAATGTGGGACTTTTACCAATTAGGACATAACTTTTCTACTAATTTGGATTTAACTTGTATCATTTCTCTAACAATCCCCAACAAAGGATACAAGCGAAAGAAGAAGAAGAAAGGAATAGACTGGGCAAAGGAAGTTCGGTTTTTCAGTGGCGATGTCTTGCGACTTGAATCCTCACCTAGTGCAACCCTAGTTTAGGACCAACATCTTGCAAGGTGACTTTCGTCTTGAACCTCACAAGGGGTTGTATAGTCTTCCACTTGGACACATACCGAACTCCGGATCTCGGCAAATTCTGCGGTTTGGCGCGTTTAATCGGCCATGCGCTCGTCCTAGATGTTCATAGGCACTCTAGAAGGCAAGTCTTAATCCTTCATAGGGAGCGGTTAGACTCCCACACCTATATAGGTGGATCCCATCAAGTGTGTGTTACCGCACACTACCAAACATATGGATATGGGTCCATTAAGAGCTAAAGCTCAACCTTACCCCTGGTAACATACAAACAGTGTCCTGTTATGTGCAAGTCGTGCTCACACCGCCAACATACGGCATTGGACCCGTCTCCAGACGGTGTCCGTCATGTGCAAGTCACGCTTACACCGCCAACACACGGCATTGGACCCGTCTCCGCACTGTCACACCATAGGGAGGGACAACATAAAATACAGTGCATATCTTGAATGAAACTATAACTTTTCACATTGAACCTGATAAGCCCAGGTTAGATATATCATAGTTTATTCGTGTACAGACTTCAGTCCCATCCCCCTCGATGTTTCTACAATTATTTTACGACAAAGGCCTTTTGTCAACGGATCCGCAAGATTCTTTTCAGACTTTACATAGTCTAGTGATATCACTCCACTTTCTAGTAGATCTTTCACGATCTTATGCCTAAGACGAATGTGTCTCCTCTTGCCATTGTAAACCTTGTTCTTAGCCACAGCGATTACAGCTTGACTATCACAGTGAAGCGACACTGATGGAGCTGGATGCCCCCACAATGGCACGTCTCCCAGTAGACTTCTTAGCCACTCGACTTCATGACCTGCCAACTCAAGAGCAATAAACTCAGATTCCATAGTAGACGTGGCAGTACAAGATTGCTTAGATGATTTCCAAGATATAGTACCTCCAGCTAGTGTGAATACATATCCACTAATGGAATTAATCTCATCATTATCAGACACCCAATTGGCGTCACAATATCCTTCTAATACAACGGGAAACTTCCTATAATGAAGTCCCCAATCCATGGTTCCTTTCAAATACTTAAGCAACCTTTTTAATGCATTCCAATGCTCTTGATTAGGATTATGTGTGTATCTACTGAGTCTGCTGACAGCATATGCAATATCAAGTCTAGTGTAATTCATTAGAAACATAACACTAGCAATAATCTTGGCATACTCAGATTGTCACATGGCAACACCTTTATGTTTAGTTAAATATACACTGTGATCATAAGGTGTTCTAACAGGATCATTATTGATCATATTGAACTTTCTAAGTATCTTCTCAACGTAGTGAAACTGGTTTAGGCTTATGCCTTCTGGAGTTTTCACAATTTTAACTCCTCAGATCACGTCTGCCTCACCCATATCTTTCATTTCAAACTTAGAGCATAGGAAGTTTTTCGTCTCATTGACAACATTCAAATCTGTGCCAAATATCAGCATATCATCAACATATAGACAAATTATTACAGATCCATTTGAATCACACGTAGAGTACACACACGAATCACCATTGTTTACAAGGAAGTTATTAGCTACTAACGTGCTGTTAAACTTCTCATACCATTGTTTAGGTGCCTGTTTGAGACCATACAGAGATTTTACAAGTTTACAAACTTTATTTTCATTACCAGGAACCACAAAACCCTCAAGTTGTTTCATGTAAATCTCTTCGTCTAGGTTACCGTTAAGAAATGTTGTTTTACCATCCATTTGATGCACTACTAAATCATGGACAGACACAAGGGCGATCAAAGCTCTGATCGTGGCAATTTTAGCAACAGGTGAATAAGTATCAAAATAATCTAACCCCTATTTCTGGGTATAATCCTTAGCCACTAACCTCGTCTTGAACTTGTCTATTGCCCCATCAGCCTTCATTTTCTTTCTGAAGACCCACTTACAACCTATTGGCTTACAACCTCTAGGAAGGTCTACCAATTCCTATGTATGGTTACCTAGAATTGATTCTAGTTCGCTATTAATAGCTTCTTTCCAAAAGGTAAAGTCAACTGACCTTATGGCCTCATCATAAGTTTTAGGGTCTTCTTCTAACATATAGACATTTGCAATTTCTTCATTAACAAAGTTATCTTCTGATAGGAAAGTGGTTATAAAGTCAGGTCCAAAGTTGGTTTCTTTCCTAGCTCTTTTACTCCTACGAATTTCAGGAGTGTCTATATCGTTAATATTATCATGACTAGCAGTTACATTATTAGCAGGCAAGCTAGTAGGTTGTGCATCATTAAACTTCAAGGGAAATATATGTTCAAAGAATTCAGCATCTCTAGATTCCATGATACTACCGCATGCATATGAATCATTAGATCCCTTAATTAAAAAACGATAAGCAGCACTGTGATGAGCATATCCAATGAAAATAGAATCAACTGTCTTAGGTCCAATTCTGCTACTTTTAAAACCAGGTAACCCAACCTTAGCTAGACACCCCCACACTTTTAAATATTTTAGATTAGGCGCATAACCTTTCCACATTTCGTATGAGGTTTTATCTAATTTCTTGTGAGGAACTCTATTAAGTACATGACAAGTGGATAGTATAGCCTCCCCCCACATGTTGTTAGGTAAATAAGCATAGCATTCATTATACCCTTTAAAGTTTTATTTTTTCTCTCTGCAACACCGCTAGACTGTGGACAGTAGGGTGGGCTTCGCTCATGTATTATTCCATTTTCCTCACAAAATCTTTCTAGAGAAGTTGGATTATATTCTCCTCCTGTATCAGACCTAACTCTTTTAATTTTCCTTCCTAACTGATTTTCTACTTCAGCTTTGTATTTTAGAAACATTTCTTCTGCCTCATCTTTAGTGCTTAGGAGATATAGCATTGAGTATCTAGAGTAGTCATCTACAAAGGTTATGTAGTATCTTTTTCCTCCTCTACTCATCAGACTTTTATAGTCTCCTAAGTTAGTATGAACTAGTTCAAGAAGTTCAGTTTGTCTCTCAACAGACTTAAAGGGTTTTTTAGCATATTTAGTTTCTACACATACTTTACACTTATTAAAGTTCATATCACTGAAGTTAGGGATCACGTTCATTTTCTTAAGCCTTTTAATCGATTCAACATTTATATGTCCTAACCGAGCATGCCATAATTCAAGGGACTCAACAATATAAGCAAAAGAGGTACTAGCAGTGTTATTCATGCAAACAACATCAAGAACAAACAGACCACCATTACAAAAACCCTTGCCCACATACTCTCCATTCCTAGTCATGACTAATTTGTCTGAGTCAAAGGATAATTTCAGCCCAGCTTTTATCAAGAGACTACCAGAAATTAAATTTCTACGCATATCAGGCACATGCAGCACATTCGTTAAAGTAAAAAATTTTCCAGAAGTGAGTTTTAAAGAAATCTTCCCTTTTCCGAGGATTGGTGCAGCTGCAGAATTGCCCATAAAAACCACCTCTCCCTCGGACATCTTTTGGTATTCCTGGAACATGCTTCTGTTTGTGCAGATGTGCTTAGTAGCCCCAGTATCCACTATCCATTCAGTCAAGTTGTTGACCAGGTTCACCTCTGAGATAACAGCTACAATGTTCTCTGCTTCTACAAGGTGGGCTTTATTCTTCGAGTCTTTAGGCTTTTTACTTCTACAGTCTTTGGCCATATTTCCATACTTTCCACAGTGATAGCAGTCTCCGAGGAATTTGTTGTTTGGTTTTTGAATCTTTGCTCCAGGCTTGAAATTTGGGCGATGTTTTTTTCCTTTGTTCTTGAACCTGTCTGCATTACTTGGTCTAGCTTCGACAATATTAGCTTTAGAATGGTCGGAGTATACGTACCCCCTGTCCTTAAGCCTATTTTCTTCTTCAATTTTTAAGTGGTTTATTAACTCCTCTAATGTCAGGTCCTTCTTTTTGTGCATGAGTAAATTTCGGTAATCCTTCCAAGAGGGTGAAAGTTTTTCAATTAAGACATACGCTTGAGTTATTTCATAAATTTTAAGGCCTTCTGACAATAGAGTAGTTACAATATTTTCGTATTCATGGACTTGTTCAATTATTGGTTTGTTGTCCACGAATTTAAAATCTAACCACTTACTAACAGCATATTTCCTAGTACCCGCATCACCTCTATATTTTTTCTGCAGGGAATCCCAAATTTATTTTGCCATACTTAGTTTTACATAAATATCAAATAACCCATCACTCATATAATGCAGTAAGTTTCCCCTACAGGTTCAGTCATCTACGGTAAATTTTTCTTCATAAGCCTTTTTCTCGTTTTCATCTTCGGGTGCCTTTTTGTCGTAGAGCACGTAATCAAGACATACTAACTGTAGGAAAAACAAAATTTTTTGGTACCACCTCTTATAATTTTTCCCGTCAAGAGGTTCAACTTTTGACATGTCGGGAAGGGGTATTTTTGTTACCATGTTCAAATATTAGTGCGTAAAACCAAATCATTTTTTAGATTGTTGTAAATATTGCATGTACAAATACTGCACTAATACCGCGTATAATTATGCGCACAATGCTGCCGAGAATTAACTGATAATAAACTTGAAATTTAACCGAAAATTACAGCAAGTTTGCACAACTAATACCTGCTGAAAAATTACAGAAATTTTGAACCGAAAATTACAGCAAAAACGCAATGTCGAAATGCAGTAAAAAATGAAGTAAAATCGCAGTAACTGTAAATTCGAAAAACGCCACTAAATAGATGAACACGACAATCAAATAACACCAAAAGAGGGAAAACAGATTAGAGAATACCGAAGGTACCGTGCCGTGGCAAATGCCACTGTCCTAAAAGACGATTTTGCCTCTGCTTTGGTGCAAACAGTCGAGTAGGCAGCCGTCCTCCAGGATTTACACGATTCGACCCTTAACGTGCACTCGTTAATTGCCGGTTAGGAATGCCTCGAACAATGCCCAGAAATATGTGTGATAATAGGACTGGACGAGAGGGAAGAGGAGAAGAATTGGATCTGATGTATTTTTTGTAGACTGTAAGCACCTGTTTTTATAGTACCAATAATGAAGATATGCAATTAAGAATTGATCAACATTCACATTCAATGTCCTTAAACGGCTTCATCAACGTTAATATGGATTAATTGGTCAACAGCCATATTTTTAATGGGGAGATCAAACAGTAATGGCAGCAGTAAAAAAAAGTTTTTCCGTAAAATAAATATAGCCGGTGTAAAAAAATCACCCACACCCGGGCACGGCGCGGCGGGCGGCGCACATGCGTGTGGTTCCCTCCATTCCTTCACCCAAGACTTAATTCAAATCACTTAAAAACATATCCCCTTATATACCTAACTACCCCCCTGTAAATTACCAATGTGGGATTGGGAGTTTCATTCACAATGTGGGACTTTTACCAATTGGGATATAACTTTTCTACTAATTTGGATTTAGCTTGTATCATTTCTCTAACAGCCTTCACAGTCCCTCTAGCTGATATACTTTGATTACCTATGATGAATTCATTTTTAAATTATGTATTATTGTGTAGTAAAACTTGTCCCATGACGTACATTCTTCTTTGCTGACTTCTCATGCTGTTGGTGGTGCTTCTTGTGGTGTTAGTGTACTTGATGTTGGTTGACTTATGTTATGATTGCATTCTTCTTTTGTATAGACATTTGTGATATCTCGTATATCTTTGAGACCTATGGCATTGAAAATTTAGAGTTAGCAAATGCCTAATATTGGCGTTTTGTCTTTCTAAAGTATCTTTTTTTTTTTCTCCAACGTGTCTTCATTAATCGTGTAGATTATTTTCCTTGAAATTTTGTTTGAGTGCAATGTTTTGTCGTCGTTTTGTTTTAAATTATCATGTAGATGAGATTTAAGTACTTTTGATGTAGGGCTATAAGGTTATAATATACATAAGACAATAAAATATCCTAATATTGCAGAATTTTATCATCTAGGTATGTTCTTTGGAATATGGTGGTGGTTTTTTTTGGAATCTCGAATCTGTGACATAATTAAGATGGCACGTATGAGTTATGCTACTGTTTTTGACCACTTTAGCAATTATGAAAAAATTCACTAATTCTAATAAAATATACTTATGTATTATTTGAATAATGTGTCACACAAGCATATTTTGGAAAAGAATCATCAAACTATAGTAAAGAATACATAGAATCATCTTCCGGATTGAAATTTTCTAACGGAAATTCACTATGTTTTGGTAGAGTGTGTTAGAGTGGTTTTATAAGTATATCGAGATGTTTATTGGGTTTTTTTTTATTTGAATATTAGTCCGTAAGTATATCGAGAAATTTGCTATAATATACATTTAGTTATAATATTATTAGTATGTTATTATATTTAGGTCATATCGAGAGATTTGCTATAATATACATTTAGCTATAATATTACTATATCATTATATTCAGGTTTTTGATGGTTTTGTAAGTATATCGAGATATTCGTTAAGTTTTCTTTGATTTGAATATTAGTATGTAAGTACATCGAGATATTTGCTATAATATTAGTATATGTTATTATATTCAAGTTTTTGCTAGTTTTACTTCTATTAATTTAGTGTGCATTACAGAGAGTTAAGCTTAGAGAGTAGGTGAAGAGGAAGGCTCTAGAATTGCAAGGATTGAATAATGAAGGCTTTTTTTTTTTGGGAGGGGAGGGGGGGGGGGGGGGGGGGGGGGGGGGGGGGGGGGGGGGGGGGGGGGGGGCGCGGGATTTGAGGATTGGTAGATTTTGGGAGAAAAGGGGTTCTACAATAATATATAGATAGATTTTATAAAATTCAATAAAATTCTAATATGATTATATATAAATTATATTTAAAAATAAAAATATTATCCGTACATTATACGGGATAACACTAGTATTATATATATATATTAATACAAAATGCCCAAACCACCCAGATTGCTTCTATATACTAATCTTGCATTTTCAAGGCCGTATTGAATTCAAAAGGGAAAAAACACCTATGTAGTTATTTGCAAAAGAACCCCATAGTCTTCCAGGCAACAAATGCAATTATCACAAAAAAAATGCTTCATATTTAGAAAGCAATAATTATGTACTTAATTACAAAAGAAACTCGTGGTTTTCCCAATAACAAATGTAAGATTAACAACCAAAAATAATTCATATTAAGACATTTAGATATTTAAACAATGAACCAAACCCAATAATAAATAGATCCATATCTTTCTTCTTTATATGAGACCTTATGAGTTTGTTGTAGAGGAAGAAAGATAGGAGAGTGAGAGAAAATGCAATCGGTGCCAAAAGTAACAATAGACAACAAATATGGTTAGAAGTTGATACTCGGCTATTATAAATGGCGAAGGATGCAAGTCTTCAGCCGCCGTGAAGGACACAAATAGGTAGGTTTAGAGGTATAGATGTGCTAATTTTAAAATTTTGGTTTCTATATTAATATTAGATATGTTCTTTCTTGATATTCTGATATGTATGTTATTATTTGCCTTTCGAAAGTATATTTAAAGTATAGACCTAACCTTCATTTTAGCTTTTGTACCTAGTTTCAATAAAGTTTCGACAGTTCCAACTTCTTATGTAGTTATTTGCGAAAGAAACCTGTAGTCTTCCCAACAACAAATGCAATTAACACAAAAAAAAAAAAAAATTGCTTCATATTTAGATATCACTTTAGCAATAATTATGCACTTAATTCCAAAAGAAACTCATGGTTTTCCCAATAACAAATGTAAGATTAACAACCAAAAATGATTCATATTAATACATTTAGATATTTAAACAATGAACCAAACCCAATAATAAATAGATCCATATCTTTCTTCTTTACGTGAGACCTTATGAGTTTGTTATAGAGGAAGAAAGATAAGAGAGTGAGAGAAAATGCAATCGATGCCAAAAGCAACAATAGACAACAAATGTGGTTAAAAGTTGATACTCGGCTATCATAAATGGCGAAGGATGCGAGTCTTCAGCCACCGTGAAAGACACAAATAGGTAGGTTTAGGGGTATAGATGTGCTATTTTAAAATTTTGATTTCTATATTAATATTAGATATGTTCTTTCTTGATATTCTAATATGTATGTTATTATTTGCCTTTCGAAAGTATATTTAAAGTATAGACCTAACCTTCATTTTAGCTTTTGTACCTAGTTTCAATAAAGTTTCGACAGTTCCAACTTCTTATGTAGTTATTTGCGAAAGAAACCTGTAGTTTTCCCAACAACAAATGCAATTAACACAAAAAAAAAAAAAAAAAAATGCTTCATATTTAGATATCACTATAGCAATAATCATGCACTTAATTACAAAAGAAACTCATGGTTTTCCCGATAACAAATGTAAGATTAACAACCAAAAATGATTCATATTAAGACATTTAGATATTTAAACAATGAACTGAACCCAATAATAAATATATCCAAATATTTCTGCTTTACATGAGACCTTATGAGTTTGTTATAGAGGAAGAAAGATAAGAGAGTGAGACAAAATGCAATCGGTGCCAAAAGCAACAATAGACAACAAATATGGTTAAAAGTTGATACTCGGCTATCATAAATGGCAAAGGATGCGAATCTTCAACCATCGTGAAGGACACAAATAGGTAGGTTTAAGCTATCTCCAAAGGTGCCCCAAGAAAAGGTTTGGAAAATGGGGCTTCAAAAGTGAAGCCCCATTTCTGACTTCCTATTTATTTTTATTTTTTTTCCTTTGTTTACGGGCCAAAATGCAGCGTTTTTTGTTTTTAATTTGTAACATAAACCTGCATATAGGCAGGCTTTTTTTTTTTTTAATCAAACCCCAACAGCTAGTAGCCGTTGGGGGAAGCTAATTTTTTTTTTAAATTAATTAAATACCTAATATTTTATCTATAAATACATCCCAAATTTTATCAAATTTTACATACCAAAAAATTTTACTCCTCATACCTCAATTTTTTTACCAATCTATTGTTCAAAAATGGATCCCAATTTCCCAAATTTTAATCAATTCTCTCAATACTTTTCTTCCCAAAATCAAGATAATTCTCCCAATATGTAAAATACTTCATCTGGATTTTATAATCCATTTCAATCTCAAGTTCCTCCGCCATCGTACCAATACCGACCTATTAATTATAATTCAGCTTTTCATCCATACCAACAAAATCCGAGTGCTTCCTCCCAACATCAATCAAGTCCGAATACAAATGAGGATTTTTCGCAACCCGAAATTACTACCAACATAGATGAAGATGATGAAGTGGTGCCTGAGACTCCACCTATGTCTAAACGTGGGATGGGATGGAAGATCCCGGAGGACCAACCGTTAATTAGTGCATGGTTGAACGTGTCTATTGATCCTGTAATCAGTATTGATCAAACCCATCAAACGATGTGGGATAGGATTTCCCACTACTATAAAGAAAACCGACAGCATATGTCAAAACGAAACCCCCAACATGCTCAGACGTCGGTGGCAAAAATTAAGTCCGGCATGTATGAAATTTTCTGCATGCTACGAAAGAGTTTGTTCCCGTCACTAAAGTAGAAAATCGGAAAATGACAAAATTGTTGAAGCTGGCTGTCTGTACTCCACTATGCACAGGGAAAAATGGAGCTTCGATCATGCATGGCGAATGTTAAGAAACCAACCAAAGTAGCGTAGTTATAATACAGCCACATCTGATCGAAGCTCCAAGCGTACAAAAGTGGGTGCCTCTGGAGAATACACATCATCTTGCAATCCTACAACTCCCGACAGTGAAGACGATGTTTCTCATATTCGTCGACCGATTGGTAGGGACGCTGCGACAAGAAAAGCAAAGGCAGTGGCTTCTGGCAGCAATAGCGGTTCGAGTGTGAATGTTGACCGAGAACTTCAAGAATTGCGGCTTATGGAAAGGGAAAAAATGAATATGATGGAAAATGCTATGAAGTTGATACAAGATGACATCCAATCGCGAAATGAGATGAAAGATCTGAGTATATTAACTATGGATCTGTCAAATTTAACAGATGATGTGAAACAATATGTGGTGATGCGTGGGTTTCCTGGTATACTGGGCAGCATCGATTGCATGCACTGGACATGGAGGAATTGTCCTGTAGCATGGAAGGGACAGTACGCTAGAGGGGATCATGGGGTTCCAACAATAATCCTAGAAGCTGTTGCTTCATATGACTTATGGATATGGCATATCTTTTTTAGCCTTCCTGGTATGTGTAACAATATAAATGTCTCGGATCGATCACCAGTTTTTGATGACATTTACGAAGGACGGGCTCCTTCTATACGATATTCAATTAACGGCCACGATTACGATATGGGATACTACGTTGCGGATGGTATCTACCTGCCATGGGCAACGTTTGTGAAATCAATTCCTTATCCACATGGAGAAAAACGCAAGAATTTCGCACAGGCCCAGGAATCAGCTAGAAAGGATGTCGAGCGAGCTTTTGGGGTACTCCAAAGTCGATTTGCAATTGTGGCTGGTTCTGCACGATATTATGATATAAAAACACTAAGTGACATAATACGGGCTTGCATCATATTGCATAACATGATTCTTGAGGACGAATGTGACTCGTACCATTTACTCGACCATTCGTTCGATCAGGTGGATACCAATAATGTGGATGCTGAAGTCTCGCATGATATTTTAGCTGAATATGAAACATACCTACAAAACAATATTCAAGTTCGCGACAAGGCCAAACACGATCAACTACAGATAGACTTAATTGAGCATTTGTGGCGCATCAAGAATCAGACAACGTAGTTCAATATTTTTTTTATATCATTTTCGTTTTAAATGTATTTTTGGATTTTGTCTTTCAATGTATTTTGGTCTTGGTCTTGAAATAATTCAATTAGGATAAATAACAAAAAGCATAAATCTATGATTTAAAAATTATTAAAAAATAGGGCATGGATGGAGAGTAAAAGCCCCATTTTTATGTGAAGCCTCATTTTTTAAAAATGGGGCTTTAAAAATAGGGCACCACTGCAAGTAGTCTTAGGGGTATAGATGTGCTAACTTTAAAATTTTAATTTTTATATTAATGTTAGATATGTTCTTTCTTAATATTCTGAAATGTATGTTATTATTTGCCTTTCGAAAGTATATTTAAAGTATAGACCTGACCTCCATTTTGGCTTGTGCACTTAGTTTCAATAAAGTTTTGACAGTTCCAACTTGTTTCTTATATTACAATATTAAAAATTTAGGAAAATACTTAGTAGAAAACATGTAAACATCATTTCTATTTTTTATTAAAAATTTGTCTAAATATGACACCACAACTCACTAACTACAAACATGTACCCTATCTTATATGTAGATCTAACCTTTTTATGTGTAGAATAAAATTTTGATTCGTCGTTGTCCACCGATATGATTCAAAAGTTGTCTCATTAGTAATCTATTAAATTTAGGTCATACTTAAAATTTAAGATTCTATAACATTTATTTACTAACCCAAAATTGAACAAAAGGAAAAAGAATTGAATGGATAGAAAACCTTCATACTACTAAAGAAAGAAATTGAGGAAAACTGATTAAAAAAAAGAGGAAAACACATATGTTTCAACATCCAATGCTAAAAATCATTAAAGTAACCTAAAGAATTACTATATCCTACAATTGTAAATCAAATACTCTACTTTTATAAGTATCCTAAAGAATTAAATAAGAAATACATATAATTAACATGTAACCTTGCTAATTCCATCAAACAACTACATTAAATAGAGAAGCTACCGGGATCGTCAATGATGAGATTTGTCGACTGACGGTATAAATTCCAACCAACTTGGAACTAAAAATATGGACGAAATTTCAGAACAAACACATCAAAGATATGTTCACTTTGGTCATGAGTATATTCGCCAACCACCGAGAGTGAGAAAACCCGATTGTTAAAGGCCTAATTTTTGTCTTTGTGTTTATGCATAGTTTGTTCTTATATTTGTTTAATGTTGATATACTTGGGTGGAAAGTAGTGCCAGGATGAGTGACCTCCTGGGAAGTCCTCACCCTCAGGTTGGGGACATTGGGAAACAGCCTCTTTTCAGGTTAACACCTCGAAAGGGGAAGGTTGCGTACACCCCCCCAAAAAAAAACCCTACGTAGGCGGGAACCCTTGAGGCATTGGATATATTCCTTTTATGTTCGTTTATATGTCTGTGGAAAGTTTTTACATTTGGTTTGTTACTTTGTTCAATGTTTATGCGTATATTGGTCACAAGTCTGATTTACATTGAGTTCTTTTTTCCAAGATTCACACGATGAGTCCTCGTCGATTGTCAAATTGTTGACATATAAAAATACAATAAAATCTATCTTTTATCTATTGTATATTATTATCAAATGTTTGCTTTTTCTTTGAACAATCCTAATCACAAGTCTTGCAATTTGAAAGTGTGACCTTCAATTTTTTCTAAAGGACAAAAAAAGTAAAAAAATTGTGCAATGTAAGGCTTTTCCAATTAAATATTTAAAAATAAAAATGAGTACAAAAAAAAAAAAAAAAGAATACAATAATCACTAAACATTAAAACATTTGACAATTGAAATGCACTTAAATATGAAATCATTATAAATCTATCCAATATTCATTGCTCCATAGGAATGACATGAAAGAGAATACATATGTAAAAAAAAATGTATTGGAAGCATGAAAAAGAAAATTAAATAGGTGTCAATTAATTTAAATTGTCGCAACGTAAATAAAATCTCAAAAAATTTTGGATTAGTTTTTATAATAAAATAATAATTAAGAATTTAAAATGAAGTCCTACAAAGATATCAACTAAAGTTTTGCAATGTGGATACGACTACTATATTGGTAAAACAACGTTATAAAAGTGTTGTGTAGCAATCAAGGAAAGATCAGTTCAAAAAATGATTTGTTATTTTTCTGTTGGATCCATGTTTATCTCTACAAAGATATTAAACATGAATTTGTGATGTCTTATCATGTACATCAGGCATATAAAATGATTAATAAGTGTTGAAAAATTAGGTACAATAATGGTGGAAGGAAGCCAAAAATGAAATGAATAACATAGTTCGGTGAAAAGCAAACACATCAAAAGATAATAAATCAACAATAAACATTATCAATAATACATATGCACGAGTATTATCCTATTATCTTTTTTTTTTTAAGCAAAATATTAAGATAAAACCATTATACAACCCCATAAGAACAATGTTAGCCCACAATTATGACACATTGTATAGATATTAAACAAAACACTTCTAATTACGATAACAACAATATTTTCAATTTCAAATGACTAGAATACGAGCATCAAAATTATGAAAAACATGAACATACAATTTTGGATGGGGTATGTATATATGTGTATATATATATATATAATTATTGCAAAGTCACCCATTTCTTCAAATCCCTCCACGCCCTTATTCCTCTAATATTAGAGAGGGCCTTTTGATTTTCTACATTATAAAAGTATGACAACATACTGGATCCCATTATAACTCCGAAGTTAAGCGTGCTTAGGCAAGAGTAGTACAAGATGGGTGATCTCCTGGGAAGTCCTCACCCTCATGTTGGGGATACTTGGAAACAGCCTCTCTTCAGGTTAACACCCTGAAGGGGGAATGCTGCGTACATTCGCCCCCCCCCCCCCCCAACCCTGCATAGGCGGGAGCCCTTGAGGCATTGGGTGTGTTCCAGATTATTGAATTTTCAAACTCATTCAATTGTCCAAAACACCCATTACGTCCTCATCTTAATCTTGAAAAAACTTTTTAGTAATTTGTTTTCGTGATCTTTCTTGACAATTTATTTTAAAAGTTTTCAGTTGCTTTTGTGACCACCATAATCTATTTAACAATTTTATTATATGTGTTCTTTTTTTTTATAATTTCTTTTAAAGGTTTTTAGTATTTTTTGACCATCATAATCTTTTTAATAATTTTTTTATATTGCTTTTAATTTTTCTTAAATTCTATAGCATTTTTTCTTATTCAAATTTGCATGTGAAGAAGAAGGGGAAGGCTGGTAGCTTTTGATAATAGTTAGATTAGATTAATTAACTGTTAAAATTTTTATTGAAAAAGAAAAATTAGCTTACTGATGTGTTTTAAATGTGTGTTTTAAAACCGTCTATTCGCTACCGTAAGAGATCATAGTAGGTAAATCGGGTATACGGGTCATATCCACAGGAAATCGGAGTTAAATCGGATTTTGTTATTAACAAACTATTGAAATCGAGTTTTGAGTTGGTCTAAATAAATTGTTGGCTAAATTAATAAAACTGAATATTAAGTAAAGGTGTCAATTCAATTCAGGTTAATTTAGGGAGTGAATTTAGGATAGCTTTACACGTATCCCGTCATTATATTTTACTTAGGACAATAATTTGAAGGACTTAGGCTACAAACTCTAAACCTGGGTTAATATATAAATTACGGCTCAGGGTAATAAACTAGTCTCAAGGTATAACTTATCTTAGCACCCTAAGTGTAGTATAAGTTATCTCAGTAACACTACTTAATTCCTTTGTTACTCCTAATTGAATATTAATTTATATAAAAGATTAGGCTCAGAGTTGCATACAACCTCAACCCTGAGGCGTGAAATCCTATTATGTTATGGTCTAGGCTACAAGCACAAGACTAATCGCTAAAAAATTGGAGATCTAATCATAGCTACAAGCATACATACAAAAATACCAACAATCATGAAGAACTCCCCATAGGGGTGCAAATATAATATAACTAAACCAATCGTCAAAATTATAATATAAATCTGGGATACGGGAGGCTACCCGCCCTTCATCCCCCAACTACAAGTCTACTCCCCCATGGGAGTTTTACACATCATTCAAATCCAAGAAAGAAAACAATAATGATAAAACTAAGGATTTAAAGACTCTCCAAATTAATGTTGATGTTGATCCTTGCTTTGATTCACCAGTACTCCAACCACCTGCGCTTTGGTGTTTGAGAATTCTTTGGATCTCGTAATGGCTTCAGGAAGGAGAGGAAGAGAGGAGGCGTAGCAAAAACATAAAATCCCAAAAACAATTAAGTTTTCGGTATTCAAACCGGAATTGCGGCTGGAGCCGCGTTCGGCGTGCGGCCCCTGTTTTCCTGTTTTATTCTCATCCCCCTTTCCCAGTTTATATTATAATATATTATATAATATATAATATATAATATAATATAATATGTATATCAACCATCCACGAGGCCTGTCACAGTTACCGAATTACAACCCGATTGGTCCTTTTTCCACACGTGGTCGGGTTTCTCAAATCATTCTTCAAATATGCATCGATTATGCTTGATTTTGTCGCTTTTCCACTTTTGTTCACTCCGTTGTACTCCAAGCTTAAATGTATCTAAATTACAATAAAACACACATGTAAAAGTCGAATATGTCTTGGGAATGAAAAATAAAATATGTAAATATAAAGCACATCAACATCCCCAAACCCACTCCTTGCTTGTCCTCAAGCAAGATTCAACTTAAACAAGCTAATAATGGAAAAAATTTAGTCGGATGCATGCGGCAAGGGTCCCTTGTGACAATCACTGTCTGATCATATTTGAAGGCATAATTGAGAGTAGAGAATCCTTATGTAACGTTATTATTGTACTGGTTCTAACTCAATTTCTTGTTGTTGAAGTCTTTTTGCTAGTGAGTGAGCTCATAACTCCTTTTCTCTTTGTCTTATTTCAAAACCTCCAAGCTTAAAGGTGAAATATAGAGAATAAACAAAAGAATCAATTATCCTAAATCTTTCATTGCTAATCAACAAAGAAATCAGAAAAACTTCTCTTTTCTCTCTTATTTTCCCCCTTTTTTTCCTTTCTTTTTTTTTCTATTTTTTTTTTCTATGGTCAGATGTGTCTCCCTCAGACTCATATAGTGAGTTTTCAGCCGGCAGCCCCCGATCTAGTTGGCTCAAGGTACCGGGTTTTAAGAGACCCCTATGGACCTAATGGCTCGAGTCCAAGGAATTCACAGCCTAATCCGTTAGCACAACCCATTTTTTTTCTTTTTTGTATTAGGTATTAATGCTTATTATAGTGACCTACAGGATTGATTCTTTTTAAGCTTTCTCTATGGCCCTTGGAGCGAGCTTTCGACCGGTAGCTCTCGGCCTAGTTGGCTCAAGGTACCAGGTTTTAAGATACCCCTACGGGCTTACTTGCTCGAGACACATAGGCTACAAGAATCAACAAGTCACTCTTTTTTTCCTTTTTTTTTATAGGGGAATACTCCAGATAAGGAGACAGTAAATTGATTTCAATATTGCTAGAAGTAGAATGGTGGTTTCCAATTCCTAAGGTTATTACCGCTATTTCAACCTAAACAGTAAGACATGTCACAAGATTAAGGGTGAAAAATAATAATTTCTCTAACAAATTAAAAGACAAAAATACGGATTTAAAAGTAGGATCCAACAATAATCTCATTACATAAACATTCTAATCCTCATAATACATCTCAAATTTGGGTCTACAATAAAAGTCACAAGCAACTCTATACTTATTCATGAGAAAATGTAGCTAATTTAAGCCAAATGAAGCTTTAAAGGACAAATAGAAGTTCGCTCTCATCTGCCAACCCAAACCCAAACCTTGCATTGTGCTCAATGGAAATCGACAAAAATAAATTCAAGCAAGGAAAGGAAAGAGACGACCAGAGGTGTGACGTATTCAGTGACATGTGGTGAGCAAATCCAAAGAAGAAAGACGGAGGTAGCAAGCTGCAATCGAAGACATAGAAGACAGGATACTAAACAGACTTGTTAGTAGTGTTAGAAATAAAAAGCATACAAGTGTTTAGTAAAAGAGAAACAAAGTTATCATAGGAGGGATAACAAACGGATCTGCAATTGAAAGAGAGTTTATACTAAAAAAAACAAAATAATAAATAAAATAAAACTAAACTAATGATAGGTTGGGTTGCCTCCCAAGAGCGCTACGTTTAACATCTTCATCCAGATGCAGTTTAGAACACGAGATCAACCAAAATCTGAGGTAATGTCTGCCATAGAACTCAGGTTGATCCAGTAGGGACAATCCCTAAACCCAACAGCGTTTCAAGACCTGTGACTATCAAGGAGGGAAACATTACCAGCATCAGGGTCACAAATCTCTATCCAACCAGGAAGCATATCTATCGACACAAATAGGGAGACTATTACAATCATCACTTTTAGTAGATACCAAAGGGTCAATATCATCAACCCTATAGCATTCCAACTCGTCCTCAGTCTCAAGGTGTCGAACAAAGTTCAAGATCTTCAATTTGCCCTTGAGGTTTCCAAAAGAAACCTCCAATACTCCCTTCCTACAGTGAATCACAACGTCTGCCATTGCTAGGAATGGTTAACCTAAAATAATGGAAGCGTTGTGCTTTTGCCTAGGAGTAGCGTATACATCTAAGACAAGAAAATCAATAGGGAAGACAAACTTGTCAACCTTGACAAGTACATCTTCCACTACTCCACGGGGTACCCGCTCTGTCCTATCAGCCAACTGAAGTGTAACATTCGTTGGATTAAGGTATCCTAAATACCCAATTCTCGAAAAACCGAGTAAGGGGTGAGGTTTACACTCACTCCTAGATCTAGCAAGGCTCTACTGGTATAACGCTTTCCTAAGACTTACGGAATGGTAAATGCCTCGGGGTCTCGAAACTTGGGTAGGGCGCCTGACACTAAAATGCTGCTCACCTTCTTGGTGAGCTGGACCTTCTTCGGGATATGCACTTGCGAGTGCTTCTTTTTGGTGCAAAGGTCCTTGAGGAACTTGGAATACATAGGGATGTGTTTAATAGCTTCGATCAATGGTAAGTTGATCTTCACGTCCTTAAACAAGTCTATGAGCTTAGTCCTCTTTTGGTCATCCTTCTTCTTCGGTCCTCTAAGGGCCGAAGGAAAAGGGACAGTAGGTTCAGCAAACCTACCTTATGGGCCCTCCCTGTCAGAAGTGGGAGATGGGTCCATGCTCTCCTTCTCTATCTTGACCTCCACATCTCGAAGGTTCCCCTCCCTAGACACTGACACAACTCGAACTTGCTCTTGAGGGGGCAAGTTTGGGCTAAAGCTAGTTGACCCTGTTGGAAGTGCTTGGGCCAATTGTCCTATCTGGTCTTCTAATCTAGCTATCGACTGAGAGTGAGACCAAAAAAGTTGTATGGTATCCTCCATAAAGTAGAGCATACGCTCCTGAAATTGTGAAGTATATCCTGGAGGTGGGGAAGGAGAGTTATCATGGGTAACATTGGAGTGAGGTGGAGTATCATACCTGCGCCCTCCCTGCAGAATGGGAGGGTGCGCGTTACTTGCAAAGCCGGGTTCTTGTTGTCTCATGGGTTGATTATGATGGGCGTTCTGCTTCCACGAGAAGTTTGGATGATCGCGCCACCTGGGATTGTAGGTGCTGAAGAACGGGTCACTATTTCCTGAATATCCTTGAGCTGTATGAACTTGTTCTTGTACATATTCGAAAAATTGTGACGCATATAAACAATTAAGCACAGAATGGTCCTCACCCGAATAAATTCCATACGGAGTAGTACCACTTGATAACTCAGTTACATAGATTGGGCGTACATTAATAGGATTCGCATACAAGTTCATAAGCTGATCCATCTTCCTGCTAAGGGCGTCCAATCAAAGGTTAATGTCATCGGTAGGTGCTACTTCGTAGACACCGCGTGTGCCCCTTCTAACCACCCTAACAGAAGAGGCTTGGTCGAGAAAGTGTTCGCTGAGGTGCTCAAATAGCATCCACGTCTCGTCCTCATCTGGTTGGTTAAATGCTACCCCGCTTGAAGCGTTAACCATTTGCTTATTGGAAGCCGTGAGACCATCATAGAAGTTTTGCACAAGAGCCCACTTGGGTGACCCATGGTGGGGACAGCTTCTAAGGAGCTCCTTAAATATGTCCCAACTCTTAGGAATTATTCCTAGTCCTTTTGTTCAAAACTGTTGATTGCACATTTAACAGCCATAGTTCTGGCTTTAGGATAGAACTTGATTAGGAACTTTTGCTGGAGGTCAGCCCAAGTGGTGATTTCACCTCTCGGAAGAGACTGAAACCACCTTTTGGCAACATCCTTTAACGAGAATGGAAAAAGACGTACCCAAACAGCATCAGTTGAGACACCTTGATGATGACAAGTTTCGCAAATTTCTATAAACACATCAAGGTGCTCGTATGGGCTCTCAATCAGCGTCTCATAGAAAATGGAAAGCATGTTGATGATCTCAGACTTAAACTCGAACTTAACATTACCGTGAGTAACGTAACCCCAACGGGTGTGACATATGTTTGGGGAATGGAGTGGTCCCCAATCGTACGTGGTGTAAAATCAGCCATAATAAAAAAAAAATTTAAAAAATAATTAAAATAAAAAATTTAAATAAATAAAAATAAAACCAAAAAAAATAGGTTTTTTTTCTTTTTTTTTTTTTAAACAAAGAAAGTAGAAATAAAAATAGAAAATAACTCATTAATTTCTAAATCAACTTAGCCTACTGATTCCCCGGCAACGGCGCCAAAACTTGATGTGTTTTAAATGTGTGTTTAAAATCATCTACTCGCAAGCGTACGAGATTGTCGTAGCTCAATCGAGTATACGGGTCGTATCCCTAGGGAATCGGAGTTAAGTCAGATTTTGTTATTAACGAGCGGTTGAAATTAAGTTTTGAGTTGGTTTAAATAAATTGTTGCCTAAATTAATAAAACTGAATATTAAGTAAAGGTGTCAATTTAATTGTGGTTAGTTTAGAGAGTAAATATAGGGTAACTTTACACGTATTCCCGTCAATATATTTTACTTATGACGATAATTTGAAGGACTTAGGCTACAAGCTCTAAACCTGGGTTAATATATAAAGTAGGGATAAAGGTAATGAACTAGTCTAAAGGCCTAGCATATCTCAGCATTTTAAGTATAGCATATGTTATCTCATTAGCGCTACTTAATTTCTTTGTTACTCCTAATTCAATATTAATTTATATAAAAGATTGGGTTCAGGGTTGCATATAATCTCAGCCTTAACCACGTGTGAAATCCTGTTATGTTATAGTCTAAGCTCCAAACACAAGACTAATCGTTGAAAAGTTGGAGATCTAGTCATTGCTACAAGCACACATACAAAAATACCAACAATCATGAAGAACTCCTCACAGGGGTGCGAATATAACATAACTAAACCAATCGTCAAAAGTATAATATAAATCTGGGATACGGGCGGCTACCCGCCCTTCATCCCTAAACTACAAGTCTACTCCTCCGTGGGAGTTTTACACATCATTCAAATCCAAGAAAGAAAACAATAATGATAAAACTAAGGATTTGAAGACTCCCCCAATTAATGTTGACGTTGATCCCTGCTTTGAATCCCCAGTACTCTGACCACCTGCATTTCGGGGTTTTAGAATCTCTTGGATCTCGTAGCGGCTTCGGAAAGGAGAGGAGTCGAGGAGTCGTGGCAAAAAAGATCCCAAAAATAATTAGATTTTCGGTATTTAAATCGGAATTGAGGCCGGAGCTGTGTTCGGCGTCCGGCACCTGTTTTATTCTCGTCCCCCTTCCCCAGTTTGTATAAATATAATATAATATAATATATATTAACTATCTATGAGGCATGTCTGAGTTATCGAATTACAATCCGATTGGTCCTTTTTTTCCACACGTGATCGGGTTTCTCAAATCAGTATTGAAATATGCATCGAGTATGCTTGATTTTGTCGCTTTTCCACCTTTGTTTGCTCTGTTGTACTCCAAGCCTAAATGTACTTAAATTACGATAAAACACACATGTAAAAGCCGAATATGTCTCGGGAATGAAGAATAAAATGCGTAAAAATAAGGCACATCACTTACCCTATTTTAAATTCTTCCGAGCCCTCTTCCTAACCTAAGACTCAAAAGCTTTTTTAATCGAAAATGTGATGCGTCTTCCTCTTCTTATATCTCCAATATCCTTTCATGGTTACTTTATGTTTGAATCTTTTTGCATGCTAAAATCCAATTTGAACATATTTAATCATTGTCATAATGAGGCTCCAATCCAAAAAACAATAGCACACATTTAATCAACATGAACATGAAATTAAACTCGGTTTCTTTCCGTGCGATGCACCGGTGGTTTTTGTTGTATATTGTATTTTGTGCTTGTGAGATAATCTTTTTATTTTGTACATTGTTTTGTCCATTTATGAAGTATATGAATCAAATTCGTTTTGCATCGCTGAATATAATATTTAACATATGTGAATTTTATTCCATTAAATTATCATTGTGCAAGAATGAATTCTTCATTACTTTCATTGTTCTATGTACCCAATATTGTTTGATCCCCTATAATGAAGGTTACTTTTTATTTTTATTAGCAGTTGTTCCAATTTTTTCGCTAATGAGGAACCCAATTATCTAGTAAATCCCTACTTATGTAGCGACCCACAGACTATATACACTAGTTAAGTCAGGGATTCCTTAAGAGAGGTTCAAGAGGCAAATCGAACTCTAGACCTTTTATTAGCAGTTGTTCCAATTTGTTAAGGTGAAACTTATTTACTCAAGTTCCTTATCTTTTATTGTTTTGTGATGCTATAGTTTGTTGAGTAGGTGGTGATTAATAAACATTCTATAATGCAAACAAATATGAGCCTAATATTTGCTATATATGTAATTTTGGCTTAGGCATAAAACTTTACGTATTATTATTACCATTGCTGTTACTATTACTATTACTATTATCACTATTATTTTTACTACTGCTACTACTATTGGTTTAAAAATAAACTTTTAAATATGTCATCTATATTGAATAGATAGCAAAAGTTAATCATTTATCATGATATTTATAGTGAATATCATTTGTAATAGTTGTATATTATGTTATTAAAATCGTACCCAAATTAACCACATTTTGTGTGTTTAAATAAACAATATTAACACCTTCGAAATATAAGAGATAATATTGTCATGGAACATTTACTAATTTATATCACCATTGTATTTGTTATGCATTTCCTTCAAGATTGCAACATAATTTATTATTATCCCACATAACAATATAATTTCGATTGTTACACGGTTTTTTGGTAGTTGAGAATAATATTTACTTATGTGCTCTTTTTAGTTTTAGATTTGTTGCGTTAGAAGCACTAATATCAAGAAAGCCAGGTCGAATCAATATCTGAATGTTAGTATACGAAACTTTAACTTAAAATAACAATCTAGATTGATTGATATATTGTATATCTATCTAGCCCTAAGGGCTTTTATGTACTTTTCATACTCTAGTTGTTCTATATATACAATGCTCAGCAACTCTAATGGGTATGCTCCCAAACACAGTCTCTCACATGGTATTAGAGCATACCAAACCCTAATAATTTTTCTCCCCCAACTGCCGCCCCAACCCTAGCAGCGCAACCCTAGCCACCACCCAAAAAGAAAGGAAAAAAAAAAAACCCTAGTGCCGGCCTCTCTCCTCCTCTTCTATCGGACACCACCGGCCCCTTTTTCTTCCTCTTCGACTGGTGATCTTCATCTACCAAGCACGTGCATTAACTCTTGGTTTTAATTGGGAATCCATGGCTGCACCCACCACCTCCTCTCTTCCTTCTTCACCGACCGGGACCCCTCTCGCACCCCCACCGTCCACTGACTTTTCTCGACTGTCAGTTAGGCGGCAGCCATCAACTCAACTCGGGTCTCTCTATCACCTCCTATCTGCTCCAATGTTCTCTAGTCCCCCATATGGTACTTCATATTCCCCTTTACATTTTACTAGTGGATACTCCGGTCCGTCATCCATGATGCCAAATATTGCCAATATGACCTCAGTTTCTAGTCTCCCAAGTAATCTCCCCAATCCACTTTCCTCATCCCTCTCCGATTCTCCCTATCTCTCAGGCCTCTCCCTCCCCACGGCTCCTCTTCCCCCTTCATTAATTACAAGTCTAGTCACTGTTAAACTTGATTCTCCAACTGACTATCCCAACTGGTGGGAACAAGTCTCCATGCTCTTACGTGCCCATTGACTAATAGGGTTTGTCGATGGCTCTCGCCCCTGTCCCTCCACTCAAATTCAAACACCGACAGGTACCTTTATATCTAACCCTGACCATCATAACTGGTCCAGCATTGACCAAAGTATTAGGGCCTATTTATTGGCTACATTGGCTCGTCCCATTCTCAATGATGTCATTCATCACCCTACCTCTAAAGATATGTGGGACGCTCTAGCCAAACGTTTCCGTGATCACTCTCTCACCAAAGAATTTGACCTTCGATCTCAACTTGTTACCCTGGTAAAGAAAATAAAACCATGACTGCTTACCTCACTGAATTAAATATTATAGCCAATAACTTTGCAGCCATTGATTCTCCGGCCTCAAATAGAGATTTAATGCACTACGCCCTTTTTGGTTTACCACCGGAATATGCACCGTTAATACCTTCACCCGGAATTCTTCTCGCAACCTTACTTTTGAACAACTTAAGACTGCCCTATTAGATGAAGAAACAGCTCTCTCTCAGATTCAGGTGTGCTTTACCATTGATCATGGTCATGCCTTGCTACATCAGGTACATCGACCGACTCCATGAGTAATGGGCATGGTCGCGGTGAGCGTGGTTGCAAGGGACGTGAACGCAACTCCAACCGCCAAAGGACACGGTCCACCACCGCTGCCGCCGGGTACAGGTTCGGTCAATACAAGTGCACCGCCTTCTCACCCAGGCAGTATACTCAGAGCTGGGCCCCTAGTTTGTCATATTTGCCATCAAATAGATCATGTTGCATCTCTTTGTCCCCACCACTATGTTACAAATGATCTCTCTCATTCTCTCTCGGCCATGTGAGTGAATGACTCCACTGATCCTACATGGTACCTTGACTCAGGGGCATCTAACCACATGACTTCCAACTCAGGTATTTTAACAAATCTTCATATTTACAATGGTTCTAAATCTATTCAAGTTGGCAATGGTCATCTTTTACCTGTCACCCATGTCAAATCATCTAGAGTACGTACTGCCACGAATGACTTATCACGTTCTAATCTGTAGTTGGATCCTGATCTCACTTACAACTCTTATCTATTAAAAAGTTGTGTCGTAAAAATAATTGTGTTGTTGAATTTGACTCCTCTTCTTTTTGTGTCAAAGACAAGGCTATAGGGACACACCTCGTTAGGATACACAGTAATGGCCCTCTCTATGGCTTCTCCCCGCACATCAGTGGACTCGTTGCACAGAAGGTTCCAACTGAACTATGGCACCGGCGCTTAGGTCATTTAGGCAATTCAATTTTTGATGTTTTGAGAACTCGTTGTTTACTTCATTCTAGTTCTAGCTCTAGTGCAGTAAAACATAGTCATGCATGCTGTTTAGGCGAGTCTCGTCGTTCATCATTTCGTGTTTTACATACTACTATAGCACCATTACAGTTAATACATTTAGATGTTTAGCAATCTCTCACTACATCTAATTCTATCTTTTCGTTACTATGTGCTATTTATTGATGACTTTTCGTGCTTTACCTGGCTTTCTCTGATGCGAAGGAAAGACGAAATATATTCTATATTCTCTTATTTCAAAGCTTTTGTTGAAAATCAATTTAATACCAAGATCAAATGTTTTTAAAGTGATGGAGGTCGTGATTTCGATAATCGACGCATGTCTGCTCTTTGTTGCACCCACGACATCCATTTTCATCTTTCCTGTCCTAATACTCCACAACAAAATGCATGGCGGAATGCAAGCATCAACGTATAACTGAAATGGTGCGGACCTTACCTTTTCAGGTGCGTCTTCCATACTAGTTTTGGGCTGATGCTGCTTGCACAACACGCTTCATTATAAACCGATTGCCCACACCTGTTTTACAAAATATTTCTCCCTTTGAAAAACTTTTTCAACTTGCGCCTCATTACACAATTTTTTGGGTCTTTGGTGTGCATGTTATCCCAACATCACATCCCGTACCGCTCATAAATTGGCCCCCTAGTCTACTCCATATGTTTTCTCGGTTATGCGGGTCCATATAAGAGATATCGATGTTTGGACCCTACTCTGGGTCCTGTCCATGTGAGTCGTCATGTCCTTAGCATCTATTTCCCTATCATGACTTAGTTTCTAGTTGCACAGTGTCGGTGACCAGTTCTGTAGTAGAAGTCCCCTTCCCTATACCCACTCTACCTTGTGCCCCCGTGCCCGCACATAATGCTCCCCCCCCCCCCTACTCGGTGGTTGTTCGCAGCTCGCGGCCCTCTCTCCATAACATGGGTGTCGACTGCTTTCCCACCGACCCAGTCCCGATGGCTTCCGCTCTCACTGACAATGTGGAACCCACGCTGGTGATCCGCCTAGCATGGACCAAGGGGGCATTTCTTCCCCTCTCTCACGGACCTCCTCTAGTGGTCCCTTCATGCCCACACCCACTTCTATTCGCCAGTCCCTCCAACAAACGTGCATCCCATGCGAACTCGTCTTAAGGATGGTATACGTAAGTCCAAGCATATTCTTTACCTCAGTTCCGTTGTGGTGGTCCAGGAACCCACCTATTTTTCACAAGTCGTTAAAAACCCTCAGTGGCAAGAGGCCATGGCTGAGGAATTCAATGCGCTTCTTCAAAACCAAACATGGGACCTTGTCCCTCCGTCACCCTCTCAAAATGTGGTAAGTAGTATTTGGAAATGTAAGGTCAAATATAAACCTGATGGTTATGTTGATCGTTTTAAGGCCCGACTCGTTGCACAAGGATTTCATTGATGAGAGGTCTTAAGTACTTTGAAACTTTTATTCCAGTTGTGAAACCTACTTCCATCCAATTTATACTTACCCTTGTTGTAACTAACTCTTGGTCCATTTGCCAACTTGACGTTAAAAATACATTTTTACATGGCTTTTTAAATGAAGAGATATACATGCCGCAACCTCCGAGGTTCATGCACTCTAAGTTTCCCACACATGTATGCCATCTGTGAAAAGCCTTACATGGCCTAAAGCAGAAACCTCAAGCTTGATTTCATAGGTTTAGAACATTTCTCTACAGTCTTAGGTTCTATTGTAGCAAAGCTAATCCTTCTCTATTTATCCACCATTCTCCTAATAGCGTTATGTGTCTCATGTTCTATGTGGATTATATCATACTCACGGGCTTTAACCCCACTCTCCTTACACAATTAATGGCTTCCTTGTCCACCCAATTCGCTATGAAAAACCTTGAACCACTTCACTATTTCCTTGGTATTGAAGCCAATCCTACTCAACATGGCCTCTTCCTTTCTCAACACAAGTACACCTTAGATCTTCTTAGCAAACATGACATGCTTGAAACCAACTGTCCAAACTCCTATCCCGGCCCGGGCTCAACTGTCGATCACTGATAGGGACTTACTCGCCTATCCAACTGAGTTTTGAAGTGCGGTGGATGCTCTTCAGTATCTCACCACTATCTGTCCTGACATTTGCTATGTTGTTAACCGTGTGTCTCAGTTCATGCATGCTCCTTGGACCTCACACTGGCAAATGGTGAAGCACATTCTACGGTAGCTTAAGCACACGCTTGATCATGGCCTTACCATCACGCCTAGCTCTTACACCACCATCACTGCATATGCTAATGCTGACTGGAGTTGATGTCCTAACACGCGTTGCACTACGATCGGGTTTGCCGTATTTCTTAGCCCCAAACTCGTTTTCTGGCGTGCGAAAGAGCAACCTACTGTTGCTAAATCCACTACTGAGTCTGAGTATCGAGTAGTGGCCAAGGTTGTTGCTGAATGTGACTGGGTCCGATATCTCATGCGTGACTTGGGCTTACGGCATTCCAGGCCTATTGTAATATATTGTGACAATGCCTAAGCCACTTATTTGGCGGCAAATCCAATCTCCAATGACAGCAGTAAACATGTTGATGTTAACTATCACTATGTTTGGGAGAAAGTTATTAAGGGTGACATCTATGTTCAATTTACACCTACCACCAAACAGGTTGTTGACATTTTCACCAAAGGATTGGCTACAGATCGCTTCCGCTTCCATAAGGCCAATCTGCACCCCGCGCGTCCAAATTGAGGGGGCGTATTTGTATAACAATCTAGATTGATTTATGTATTGTATATTTATTCAGCCATAAGGGCTTTTATGTATTTTTCAGACCTCTAGTTGTTCTATATATACAACGCTCAGCAACCTTATTAGGTATGCTCCCAAACATATTCTCTAACATATAGTTTAAAGAAAGTTAAGAAGGTAATATTTTTCGAGTTCATATTTTGTCATTGTATTTGCTTTCATGATAATAATATGAACATAATAAGTATGATACAACAAGATGATTGAAAAAATTTCTATCATGTCAAAGACCAATAATTTTAGACCTCTTTCATGTTTAATTTTAGTCACTGGTTGTGGCAAAAAAAAATTTCTCTAAAGAGCATGGAGTGAAAATCATATTAATTCAGGTCAAACTCATAACTCAGTTGGCAATAGAATTGTCCTTTTGGCCGCTACATTCCCCCCTCCCCCCAAAAAAAACAAAAGATTGATTTCATTAACTATATTCATGTAACTAATTGGAGTGAAATATTCAGATATAACGTGCATGATATTGAGGAAGTGCCTATACATAGAGTCATAATTATTGATACAGGCCTTTTCCATATAAGAAGGGAATCTTTTGTTACAATAAAAGCACAAGAGAGGTAGATTATTCTGGAATCAAAGACGATTTGCTTTATAAAAAGAAGATATCAATAGACTTTAATACAAACCAAAATATATAGTAGTTAATTGAGAGTTATTTTACATATTAATAAATAGGTTTAGTGCTAAATTATAATTATACCCTTTCCTAACTCTATATATTTATAGCGCCTTAGCTAGAGGAAGTAGTATGGATGAAGATCATATTGTGATGAGTCTATCCCCCCCCCCCCCCCCCCCCCCCCCCCCCCCCTCTCTTTCTTATAGCTAGAATACTCATATATCAATATATATATACAAATAAGGGATAGCAATCTAGCTATCCCGTAGTTACCATTACAGGATTGTGTGATTGGGTGGATTGGAGTCGGGTATCGATTGATTAGTAGACCGGATTTGTGATTGGATTGGTTGATTAGATAGGGTCCCACCTTGGATCCTATCAATCTTCTACGAAATGGTTTCACGGGTTTAGCCAATTGTTTTGATAGATATCATTGAGAAATATGAATCCATGTTATCAAAGGATTTCCTGCGTTATTTGTAGTATGGAATGAGTCAATCATCCAATTTGGTATCTTATTGAACAAAAATGGTGATATTGTTCCTCCATTAATCAAGAATTTTGATTTTTGGAAAAATATCATGAACATCCAATAAGAAGTCTTTCAATTTGTCCAAATGAACGATTTGAAGACCTATTGATTCTAACAATGAATTGCAGAATAGATCATTCGTACCTTTCAATTCATAAATGTGGATCTCGAACCTATGAATGAGGATATTCCTAAAATTCACAAAAAAAGGAGGGGAAGTGAGTTAGACAAAAAAAGAATTAGTAGCATATTCTTCAAATAGCAAATTGATAATAGCCACAGCAAAATCATACCATTTGAAAGGTTACACCTAAGGCTTTTAACTCCTGCAAATAGTAACACCTCCCTCTTCTCTTTGGTTTGAAAGACCCTAACCACCGTGGCTGCTAAATTAACACTAAGTAGCCACTGCAAATTGATTAGTATTTTAGCTATTTTCATTTTCAATATTGTACTTGACCATTTCATCATAATGAACTATATATAAAGGAAATGTCTAGATTTTAATTATAAGCTATCAAATGAATATCTCTCACACAACATAACACCCCGCCCGCCCCCCCCCCCCCCCCCCCCCCCGGGGGTATATGGCGTTCGGTTTTCTATTATTTATAATTCAAATCACATTAAATTTATTATTTAATTATAAAATAACAGATTCAAGGCATTGATTATCATTTTGTTTTTAGTTTTACATTCAAATTATTATTGGCCTCTATTACAAATCTATATTTGCTTTTGGTGACTATAACTTGTAGAAAATGAAAAGCCACACCATAAGAAGAAAGTTAGATTTAAAAATTATTTTTTCGTTTTCTTTTGTTTTGATTTAAAAATTATTGTTAGAGTAGCATCGATATTGGATTTAAATAGTGTAGTGCGCTGAAATTAATATTTTTCTTTTGTTTAAAATTGAAGCATAAGCCTTGTATCCAAAATTTGAAAAGGCAACTTTGGAATTTAATGTTGATATATTACTTATTATGCAATTTGAGAGTTGCTTGCTCAAAAATGCATGGATTGAGATTTCAAGGATTTTAAAGAATGGAGGAACATCAAACCTGCAATCTCTAAATTCGCAAAACTCTTATAATTCTTCATCAGCTTAGATATATCATTTTCCATGCTTAAATCTTAGTTAAAATTGATATTTATGTGAAAATTACAAACTAAAAATGAAAAACGATGTAGCTTTACAAAGAAAATCAAAACTAATTGAGTTTTTAAGTTTTTTTCATTAATGTGTCCGATGTGTTTTAAAAGATGTTTTAAAACCATGTACTCACAAGTGTATGAGATCGTCAAAGCTTAGTCGGGTATATAGGTGTTGCATCCACAGGAAATCGGAGTTAAGTTAGATTTAGTTGTTAATGAGTGGTTGAAATCAGGTTTTTTGTTGTTTGAATAGTTTATTGACCAAATTAATAAAAATAAATATGAACTAAAGTTGTCAATTCAATTGAGGTCAATTTAGGGAGTAAAGTTAGTGTAGCGCTACTCGTATCCCGCCATTATATTTTACTTAGGACGATTATTTGAAGGATTTAGACTATAAATTATAAGCTTAGGTTAACTTATAAATTAGAACTTAGGGTAATGAACTAGTCTTAAGTCATAACCTATCATATCATATCATCTTAAGTGTATCATAGGATATCTCATTAGCACTACTTAATTCCTTTGTTACTTCTAACTTAATATTAACTGCATAAAAGATTGTGTTTAGAGTTGGGCACAACCTCAACTCTGACCACGAGTAAAAACATTTTATGCTATGGTCTAGGCAATAAGCACGAAACTAGTCGCTAAAAAGGTGGAGATCTATGGCTACAAACACATACAGCAACACTAAGCAATCATGAATAATTTCCCACAAGAGTGCGAATGTAACATAACTAAATCAGCATCAAAAGCATAATATAAATCTAGGATACGGATGACTACCCTCTTTTATCCCTAAACTAAAAGTCTACCCCTCCAGGGGAGTTTAAAACATCATGAAATCTAAAAGAGAAGACAATAATGGCTAAAACTAAGGATTTAAAGACTCTCTCAATTGACATTGACGTTGATCCTTACTTTAGTCCTTCCAGCACTCAGACCACCTATGATTCGGCATTTGAGAACTCCTTGAATCTTTTAGCGGCTTTGGGAAGGAGAGGAGGAGAGGAGACGTGCGGCAAAAGATGAGAAAGAAAATATACCCGCAGGGGTGGGGCCGATCGATCGGCTGGTGTTCTGATTGGCAGTCCCACTGTAAGGCAAGGTCTGCTAGCCGCTTGGTACTTCCCGATTAATTGTTTTGTGTCCAAAATTTACAAGGCCTATTTGGGGTACCTAATTACGACCCGATTGGTCATTCATTTCCACATGTGGTCGGGTTTCTCAAAGTAGTCTTCAAATATGCATCGATTATGCTTGATTCTACCGCTCTTCAACTTTTGTTTGCTCCGTTGTACTCCAAGCCTAAATGTACTTAGATTTCAACAAAACACGCATGTAAAAGCCAAATATGTCGCAAGAATGAAGAATAAAATATGTAAATATAATGCACATCAACATCCCCAAACCCACTCCATGCTTGTTCTCAAGTAAGATTCAACTCAAACTAGCTAAACATGAAAAATTATGATCAAGATGTAATGGCAAGAATTAGTTGTGAAAAATATTTCCAAACATACTTGAAGGTGTATCTGAGGGTAGAGAATGTTTATGTAACGTTATTATTATATTGATTTCAACTCATGTTCTCATTATTCATCTCTTTTTACTGGTGCGTGAGTTTAGAACTTCTCTCCCTTTTTCTTATTTCAAAACCCTCCAAATGAATAGAGAAAATAAACAAAGGAATCAATTATCCTAACTATTCATTGCTAATTAATAATGAAATAAAGAGGCTTCTCTGTTCTCTCGTGTTTTCCTTTTTTCTCTTTTTTTTTCACGGTCAGGCATGTCTCCCTCATATCCATGTAGCGAGTTTTCAGCCGGTGACTCCTGATCCAGTTGGCTCAAGGCACCGAGTGAAGAGTACTCCTCGGACCTAATGGCTTGAGTCAAAGGAATTCACAGCTTAATTTGTTAGCACATACCCTTTTTATTTTTTTTTATTTTTTTTTTAGGTATTAGTGCTTATTACAGTGATTTAAAGTGGTTGATTCTTCTTAAGCTTTCCATGTGGTCAATGTAACGAGCTTTGGACCGGCAGCTCCCGCCCCAGTTGGCTCAAGGTACCAAGTGTTAAGATACCTTTACAGGCTTACTTGCTAGAGACACAGGGGCTACGAGAACCAATAACTTATACGTACTTACCTAATTCACCGGCATTGGTGACCCTTTTTTTTTAAATCACTCAAGATACAGAGATAGCAAATTGATTCAACATTGTTAAGGGTAAAATGGTAGCTTCAAATTATTAAAAGTATTTCCACTATTACAACTTAAAAAGTAAGATATGTCACAAGATTAAAGGTGACAACTAGTAATCTCTCTCACAAGTTAAAAAAAGAAATATAGATTTAAAAGTCAAATCCAGAAATAATAAATCTCTTTAGTTAAATATTCAAATCGTCATAGTACATCTCAAATTTGGACTTCAATATAAGTCATATAATTCTATGCTAATCCATTCTTTAAAAAAAAACATAACTAATTTAAGAAAAAAGATGCCACAAGGACATTCAAAGGTTCGCATCATAGATGCCACCCCCAAACCCAAAACTTGCATTGTCCTCAATGTAAATCCACAAAAATAAATGCAAGCGAGGAAAGAAAAGAGACAACATGAGGTGTGGCATATTCAGCGATACATGGTGAGCAAATCCAAAAAGGGAAGAAAGAAGTAGCAAGCTACAATCGAAGACATAGAAGACATAATACTAAATAAACTTGTTAGTAGTGTTAGAAATAAGGATCGTATAAGTGTTTAGTCAAAGTGAGCATCGTAGGGATAACAAAAGGATCTACCATTGAAGGATAGTTCATGCGGAGAAACAAGTTGAAACACATACAAAATAAAAAGTAGGTTGGGTTGCCTTCCAAGAACGCTAAGTTTAACGTCTTTAGCTTGACGCAATTTAGAGCGCAAAGTCAACCAAAATCTGAGGCAGTGTCTGCCATAGAACTCAGGTTGAGCCAGTAAGAACGATCTCCAAACCCAACTGTGTTCCTAGAACCATAACTATCAAAGAGGGAAACATTATCAGCATCAGGGTCGTGAATCTCTATCCTACGAAGTATAAGTGATGAAGCGTAGCTATCGACACAGATAGGGACGCAATTACAATTAGCACTTTTAGCAAAATCAGGCTTACCCGAGTCCACCAAAGGGTCAATATCATCAATCCTATAGCATTCTAACTCGTCCTCAGTCTCGGAGTGCCAAACAAAGGTTGAGACCTTCAATTTTCCTTTGAGGCTTCTAAATGAAACATCCAACACTCCCATTCTACATGTGAATTACAGCATCGACCATTGTTAGGACTCGTGGACCTAAAATAATGAGAGCGTTGTGCTTCTACGTAGGAGTATGGTCTATATCTAAGACAATAAAATCAACAGGGAAGACATACTTGTCAACCTTGACAAGCACATCTTTCACTACCCCATGAGGTACCTACTCTATCCTGTCGGCCAGTTGAAGTGTAACATTAGTTGACTTAAAGTCTCTTGTACCCAGTTCCCAAAAGACTGTGCAAGGGATGAGGTTTATACTCGCTCCTAGATCTAGTAAGGTCCTGCTAGTGTAACACTCTTCTAAGACTCATGAAACTGTAAAAGCCCAAGGGTCTCAAAACTTGGTTGGGGCACCCGACACTATAATGCTACTCACCTTCTCGGTAAGCCGAACCTTCTTTGGGATATGCGCTTGCACACGCTTCTTTTTGTACAAAGATCCTTGAGTAACTTGGCATACAGAGGAATGTGTTTAATGAATTCAATTAATGGCAAATTGATCTTCACGTCCTTAAACACGTATATGAGCTTGGCCCTCTTTGGGTCGTCCTTCTTCTTTAGTTCCATAAGGGCTGAAGGAAAAAGGGATAACAAGTTCAAATGACCTATCTTGTGGACCCTCCCTATCAGCAGTGGGGGAGGGATCCATGCCATCCTTCTCAACCTCAATCTTTACATCCCTAAGATTCCCTTCCCTAAACACTGATATGACTTTAACTTGCTCATAAGGAAGCAAGTTAGAGTTAGAATTAGTCAACCCTGCTTGAATTGTGATAGGTTGGGAGGGTAACTTCCCTTTCTCTTGCCTGTGAAGTGCTTTGGTCAATTGTCCTATCTAATCCTCTAATTTGGCGATAGATTGCGAATGAGTCCAAACCAGTTGTGTAGTTTCCTCCATAAAGTGGAGTATAAACTCCTCTAATTTTGACGTATATCCTGGAGGTGGGGGAGGGATGTTATTATGAGTAACATTGGAATGAGGACGAGCATCATACATGTGCCCTTGTTGAAAAAGGGGAGGGGATGCATTACCACAAAGCCGGGATCTCGATGTCTCATTGGTTGATTTTGATTGGCGTTCTACTTCCATGAAAGTTTGGATAATAACGCCATCCAGGATTGTAGGTGTTGGAGAATGGGTCGTTATTTCTCAAATATCCTTGAGTTGAATAAACCTGTTCCTACACGTATTTAGGAAATTAAGACCCATATAAACAATCATGCACAGAATTTTCCTCACCGAAACAAATTCCACGTGGAGTAATACTACCAGATGATGATTCAGCGGCATTCACTAGGTGTACGTTAGTAGGGCTTGCATGTAAATTCATAATCTGGTCCATTTTCCTACTAACTAAGGGCATTCAGTCTCATGTTAACATCATCTTTAGGTGCTACTTTATAGACACCACGTGTCCTTCCTCTAACCAATCTCATAGAAGAGGCTTGATCAAGGGAGTGTTTGCTGAGGCGCTCAAACAACATCCAAGCCTCGTCCTCGTCTTGCTAGTTAAATGCTCCTCCGTATGAAGTATTAACCATTTGCTTGTTAGAAGTCGTGAGATCATGAAAGAACTTCTGCACAAGAGCCCATCTGGGTGAACCGAGGTGGGAACATCTTCTAAGGAGCTCCTTAATATGTCCCAACTTTCATGAAATTGCTTCTAATCTTTTTGTTCAAAACTGTTGATCGCACGCCTAACAGCCATCATTCTGGCTTTCTCCCTAGGTAAAGGTCATCCTAAGTGGAGAATTCATGCCTTAGAAGGAACTGAAACCACCTTTTAGCTATGTCTTTTAATGAAAACGGAAAAATACCTAGTCTAGCAGCATCGGTCGAGACACCTTGATAGTGGTAAATTTCGCATATTTTAATAAAAGTATCAAGGTGCTCGTTTGAACTCTCAATCGGCTTTCCATACAAAGTGGGAAGCATGTTTATGATCTCAGGCTTAATTCTGAAATTTGCGTTACCACTGCGGGTAACACAACTCCAACAGGTGCAATGTACATTTGGGGAACAAAGTGGTCCCCAATCGTACGAGGTACAAAGTTGGCCATGGCTGGAGGTGGATTCGCACTCACCTCGTATCGCCTCAAGTTAGACAAAACTAAGTCAATTTCCGGAACATAAGGTAACAATTCCGGGTTAAGTGAGCGTCTACCGTGCATATAATATGTAAAGCAAGTTGAATCCACATTAACCACAACCTAAGAATAAAACAAAAGAAATAAACAATAAAAAAGAAAAAATAAATTAATAAATAAATAAAAGGACAAAAAGAAAACAAAGAAAACATGTTAATTCCTAAATCTACTAAGCCTACCGATTCCCCAGTAATGGCGCCAAAAACTTGATGTGTTTTAAAAGGTGCTTTAAAACCATGTACTCGCAAGTGTATGAGATCGTCGTAGCTTAGTTGAGTATACCGGTGTTGTATGCACAGGGAATTAGAGTTAAGCCAGATTTAGTTGTTAATGAGCAATTGAAATCAGGTTTTTTGTTTATTGACTAAATTAATAAAACTAAATAAGAACTAAAGTTGTCAATTCAATTGAGGTTGGTTTAACGAGTGAATCTAGGGCAGGTCTACTCAAATCCTATTAGTATATTTTACTGAGGACGGTGATTTGAAGGACTTAGCTACAAGCTCTAGGCCTAGGTTAATATATAAATTAGGGCATAGGGTAATGAACCAGTCTAAAGGCAAAATCTATAATATCACCCAAAGTGTAGCATAAGATATCTCATTAGTACTACTTAATTCGTTTGTCACTCCTAACTCAATATTAACTTGTAAAAGATTGTATTCAAAGTTGGGTACAACCTCAACACCGCCCATGCGTGAAAACATGGCTACAAGCACACATACAGAAACACCAGGCAATCATGAATAACTTCCCACATGGGAGAGAATATAACATAACTAAATCATCATCAAAAGCACAATATAAATCTTGATACAGGCGGCTACCCGCCCTTTATCCCTCAACTAAAAGTCTACTCCTCCACGGGAGTTTAAAACATCATGAAATCTAAAAGAGAAGACAATAATGGCTAAAACTAAGAACTTGAATACTTCCTCAATTGACGTTGACATTGATCCTTGCTTTGATCCTTCCAACACTCCGACTACTTGCGCTTCAGCGTTTGAGAACTCCTTAGACCTCGTGACTGCTTTAGGAAGGAGAGGGGGAGAGGAGACGTGCGACAAAAGATGGGAAAGGAAATGAAGTCTCCCCTTCTTTAAATATACCCGCAACGTGACCTAGGTCACCGGGGGGGGGAGGTAGCCAACTGATTGATTGGCCCTATATCCTGATTGATCAGCATCGCACTATAAGGTGTGGGGGCTGCTGACTGATCAGTTTCTCGCGCCGATTAATTGTTTTGTATCCGAAACTCAACGAAACCTATATGGGGTACCAAAATACGACCCAATTGGTCATTCTTTTTCACATGTGGTAGGATTTCTTAAAGTAGCCTTCAAATATGCACTCCATGCCTAAATGTACCTAAATTATAATAAAACATGCATATAAAATCCAAATATGTGAATATAAGGCTCATTAGTGTCTCATTTCTTTCCTCACTTTTTTCTATTCAGAATCATAATATTTCTTTTTTCTTACCAAATAATTTTAACCTTAATTTTGCTATTGATTTATTTTTTTTATATAGCAGAAAAGCTGGTAAAGGTCCGTACCTTTAAAATTGATATTAAACTCTTTTTCAAGGTTCGAGAGACATATTGAACCATGGAAGAATAATTGATAAAGATCCATACCTTTCAGATTGATATTAAACTCATTTTCAATGTTTGCGAGATAGATTGAAGTATAAAAGAAAAATAGGTAAAGATTCATATCTTTAGGACTAATACTAGACTCTTTCTCAAGGTTTGAGAGACATATTGAAGCATGGAAAAATAATAGCTAACGATCCATATCTTTGAGACTGATATTGAACTCTTATTCAAGGTTTGAGATACAAATTGAAGTATAGAAGAAAAATAAGTAAAGATTTACACCTTTAATTTTGATATTAAACTCATGATGTATATTTGATTTTTTTTGTGCTTGGGTCATTTCAGTATCTTACAAGTTCCTCCTTCTTGACTTTGGATCCTACCAAGATAATAGCTGTGAAGAATTGGCTTGTTCCTCATAACTTTAAGTCCTTGAGGGGTTTCTTTGGGCTTACAAGTTATTATAGGAAGTTCATATGTGGTTATGGGGTCATTGCTCAGCCTCTTACTAACTTTCTCAAGAAGGATAGCTTTGTGTGGTCTAAGGAAGCGCAGGAGGCTTGTGAGAGGCTCAAATTGGCTATGTGTTCTGCACTAGTCCTGCCAATGCCCGATTTCTCTGAGCCGTTTGTTCTAGATACAGATGCTTGCCACCAAGGAGTGGGAGTTATCTTGATGCAACGTGATGGACCTATAACCTTAGTCAAGGACAGGTTCAAGCAACATGTTTTGCTATCTTTTAGACTCCATTTGGAACCTTGAAAATTAGAAGAAAAGAAAAATGTGAAGGACAAAAAAGTTAAGGGAAAGAAACCCCTTCCTTATTTGGAGGCTGAGGAAAATGAAGGAAAAAAAAGTAAGTTTCCACAATTAAAATTTTTTTCCTTTATTTGGTTTAGAAAAAATAAAATGAAAAAAAATCTACTATCTAACATAATAAGTTATAAATATTATTTAATCAGACATCCCATCTATATCAACTTATTGTGTTTTCTAGTATTATTTAGGGCAAAATAAAGAAAAATCCCTAAATTTTATAATTAAATACAGTACACTTCATACACTTTCAATTTTATAAAATCGCTTTGAACTTCATAATTAAACATAATTCACCCCCGCACTTTTAATTTCATATACTAGCCCTTTGAACTTTGCAAATAAACACAATACACCCCGTACACTTTTAATTTAGCTCACGAACTTTATTATACACTACTCATCCCCCGAACTTTGTTACTAAACAGAAAACACCCCTTATACATTAATAAATTTGAAATTAAAAAAATGTACAAAATTAAAAATTTTGAAACAAATTATGAAAAATAATTTTTAGGAAAAAATTTGAAAAAATATATTTTTTAACTTTTGTTTTTCAACTTTCTAAATTTTTTTTAAAATTTTAATTTCTTACTATTTTCAAATTTTAAATTTATTAATCTAATTTTAAAATTTATATTTTAAAATAATTATTATATTTTATCCTATAGTATCTTTTATGAAAATTAAAAAGGAAATTTATAACCTTTCTAAATTTATAATGTTATTTTTATAATTAATTAAAAAATTATTTTCTGTAATATTAGAAAATTTGCTTATGATTTGCTTAGAAATATAAAACTTTCATCTAAAAATATAAAATCTCTATCTTTTATATAAAAGTAGAAAATCCTTAATTTTTAATTTGATATATTTTTTAATTTTAAATTTATTAATCTAATTTTTTCAATTTAAAAAAAATATTATTATAGTTTTCAAAATTTTTTTGAGTTCCTTTTCATAATTTGTTTTAAATTCAAATTTATTAATCTCTAAGGGGTGAGTTACGCTTAGTAACAGAGTTCAATTTATGAGTTGTGCATAGTAACAAAGTTCAAGGGTTATTTTTTGAAATTGAAAGTGTGGAAGGTGTATTATGTTTAATTGTAAAGTTCAAGAGTGTGTTGTACATAATAACAAAGTTCATGTAGCTATTTTTTGAAATTAAAAATGCAGGGGATGGCATTGTGTTCAATTATAAAGTTCTTGTGGTTATTTGTGAAACTAAAAGTTCAATAAGTGTGCGGTGTTTAGTTCTAAATTTTAGGGGATATTTAATATAACATAATGATTATAAGCCAAATTATACATTAAGGATTAGACTAATGAACTGTCTCTAGAAAAAAAAATTTCCAACTTTCCTTGCCATTTTAAGAGGAAAGCAATTTTCCTCAAAATATGTTATAAAATTTTTTAATTTTTCATCTATTTTTTTCCTTTATATTTTTATTGAATTCCAAACACAAAAATATTATTTTCCTCTATAATTTTTCCCCTTCAAAGACTTTTCCAAGTTCCAAACATACTATTAGCCTATCATGTGTTTGAAGCAATTTACTAAAGATATAGAGTGACTTCCTATCCATCCTTTAAATTATTAATGCACACTAAATTATATTTTATGAAATAAAATTAGTTTTTAAGGTTTTTTTTTTTTTTTTTTGTACTGAATTGACTATGCTATATTTAATCCTCTTAGAATGCATTATTAAATCAAGCACAATAACCACGAAGACATATATATAAGGTTTTTTTTTTTTTTTAATTGAAAATCACCTACATTAGGTGCAGTTTTCAAAAAATCACATAACTTTTCCAATTTTTTAAAATCACACCTAAAATGTTTCAAAAAATTTCAATGTCATACCTAATGATAAGACCGTTAACTTTACGTTAAAATAAATACGAAAATACCAAACTACCCTATCACCTAGGAGTCAGAAGTTCAATTCTCGCAGAGGATATACTCATGATTTACATATTCATGGAGATTGTGGGCCTCCCCATCAGCTGGGATTGCCTAGGGCAAACCAGTCCCTCGCTACCAAAAACTAGAGATGGCCAGTGAGCCGGGCCAGGCTCCGGCCACCGCCCCCAAAAGAGGGGGCCCGAACCTGGACCTGGACAGGGACCCCATAGGCCGAGCTGGGCCCAAGTTCGGTCCATTGGGGTAGAAACCCCAAAAATTAAGGTGAAAAACACATGAAAGTAGGAGGATTCGAACCTCAGACCTCCCACGTGTTAAGCAAAGGCTATATGAGTTACAACCTTTTTGTAATATATTAGGGACAAAAAAAATATTAAATTATATATTGCTCAAAAAAAGGGGGCCACCATCCGAGCCTTATATAGTTTGTTTATAAAAAATATTTCGCGATATATATGTTTATAAAAAATATTAAATTAAATACAAATGCAGTTGTATTAGGTATGGGTATGCCTTATATAGTTTATTTATCCAACAAAAAAAAAAAAAAAAAATTGGAGCTCACATGATAATTGGTAAGGCTTATATGTTAGAAGTATGGAGTTCAAATCCCACTTGTGTCAAATTTTTTTATAAAATATGTTAAATTGTATTTTTACCCAATAAAATTACAAAGAAATTGTAACTCACACGATAATTGTGTACTATATATGTTAGAGGTATGGGGTTCAAACCCCACTACTGTCATTTTTGTATCCAATTTTTGTGATATAAAAAAAAATAATAATAATAATAAAAACTGGGAGGGGGGTAGAGCCGGGCCGGGGTGGCTGGGCCAGTATGAAGCCAAGGCCCGGCCCTTTTGGGGGCCTGCAGCCACCTCTGCCCAAAACAAAAAAAAAAAAACCAAACTACCCTCAATAAGATTTTCTTTTTATCAATGAGTTATAAAAAATTTTACAAATAAAAAATATTTCTTAATTTTTGTGGCAAAATGCTGTAACAACACGCCAAACCCTTAACAATTTACAAATTCGGATGTTTCGTCATTTGCAGGATACATTACTTAATATAATTTAATTGAATTAAGTTAAACTTAATATTTTGATGCATTTATACCCCAAAACACAGGGTTACATTTGACAGAAGTTAAAGGTGTCATAATTAGTGTGACATAGAAAAATTTTTAAAAAGTTTAGATATGAAAGAAAATTTTTTTAAAAGTTTAGATATGACTTTGTAAAATTAGAAAAGTTATTTAATTTTTTAAAATTGTACTTAAAAATATATATGGTTTTCAGTAAAAATATATATATTTATATATAATGTTGCTTTTTTCTACATTCAAAGAGCTTTACAAGCCATGGTTGATAAGTAAAACAGAGTACATAGTAAAATTTAACAAGGACTCTGGTTATTAAAGTTGCTCATTTTTTCAATTAATTAAGTAACATAGTATTTTTTATTTTTTTTTAAGAATTATTTGTGCCAAAGGTTTCTGTAAAATTAATTCTTGCATTTTTTTTCTTTTTTTGGAACATCAATCCTTGTACTTTTCATTGTGTTAATTTATTCTCTCTATTATTTATATTGTGTCAATTTGGTCTTTAGAGTAAAATTTATGTCAAGTCGTGTTCAAAAAAAAAAATTATGTCAAGTTGATGAAATTTTCAATAATTCTGCCATGAATTGAGTTACATTATGTGGGGATATTATTGCCTTAAAATTATAAATTGACATGATTTATATTTGATGATGATTTGATTTAGGTGAGATTCGAGTTTGATATGATGTGATTAGATTTGATTTGAACGAGATTAAGTTACCTAATTTAGATCAGGTACCTTAGCTACAAAATGAGGTTAGAATGATGGTTGAGAGGGGAAGAAAGTAAGAAAAAATGTGAGGATTGGAGTGATTTGTAAAAGGGTGCTCATGGGGTACCCAGGTAGGGGAAGAGTGATTTGTTTTGAGAGATGTTTTGTTTGACAATAATTTGATTAAGAGATGAGAGAGTTGGTAGCTTCATTTATCCAAAATTACGTTAAAGAGAGTTAATGACTCGCTTTGCAACAATTACATTGTGATAGGATTGGTGACTTGCCATGCAGAAGCTACATTATAATCAGATTGGTGACTTGCAGTGCAATAGCTATATTGTGAAAGGATTTGTGACTTATCGTGCAACAATCACATTGATGATGATTAGGTCATTATGATTGTAATATAGGGTTTGGAGTTTCAATTAGACATTATAATTCTTAACTTTCATAGCGGACGAGACACCCGTTTGGATCCCGTGATTTTTCCTCTAGCTGAGAGAGGGTTTTTACATAAACAATAGTTTTGATTGTTTCTTCGTTTTGTTGATTTCACGCTTCCGTTTGTGCTTTTTTTTTTTTTTTTGCAGCGCATTAATGGGTAGTTTTTTCAAGGATTAATTACATCTAATATGATTGACAAATAAAATTACGTCATTGCTTTAACTTCAATTTGATCATAAGACTAAATTGACAAAATGGAAATAGTAGAATGCCTAAATTGACATAATTATACGTATAAAAATAAAATTAACACAATAAATAAAATATACAGACATTTGGTGTAAATAACCTTTTGTCTATGTTTGGAGCATGCAATAGGAGCCTAGAACTGGGGCTGTTGTTTGGTTCATTTGCTGGAATTGAAATTACAATTCCACTACCCAATTCCATAGAATTGAATTTTAACTGAAAATTATACTTTCTAATTCCTTGGAGGTGGGGGTAAGGAATTACAATTCCATGTTAAGTCCACTAACCTAAAACCCAAAATGACCCTACTTGGTTAACTCAAACATAAGATAACTTAAAATTTAAAAATTTACACACAACATAAAATTTGACTTGAGCCTCGAAATTACCAAACTCGAATAACTCGAACTTGAAATGATTGAAATCACCTTAACTCAAAATCCGAAGTGACTAAAGCAGAATGACTCGAAACTCGAGATGACTCAAATGTTGAAAATGAAACTACTCAACTTGAATGTGTTGTAAACAAGTTAAGGCAGAGTGGATATGACCCAACCAAATTGATCAAAACTTGATATGAGCTAGACCCAAAATGACCAGACTCATATCAAACTCAACAAAAGATAACTCAAAATTTTAAATGATACAACTCGATTTTTTTGCAACTAAAATGACTCGGGCTCAAAATGGCAAAAGCTCAAACTCAATCAATTCTAGCTTGAATCTAGAAAAAACCAACCCGATTAACTTAAAATCCGAGAAAACTTGAACACCAAATTATCTGAAGCGTTATTCAACCCGATTTGACTCGAAACTCGAATAACTCTTACTCAAAGTGAATCGCTCCAACCACAATAACACGAACGCAATGTGAACTGCTTCGACCAAAATCCGACCATAGTTGATTTAAAACTCAAAATACTCCAACTCAATTGACTGAAAACCCTTGATGATTCGAATCATTATGCAATTAAAATCCCCGACCTTTAATTCCTTTGATAAACCAAATAATCAAATTTGAATTCCATTAGAATTAGAATTAGAATTGGAATTGGAATTTTATAGTCTAATTCGAACTTCATTTGTCAAACAAAGCCTTTGTTTTAATCTTCTAGATCAAAAAATAAATAAATAAAAAGGATGTATTGAGGAGTCGATAGGGGTGTAAATGAGCCGAGCGGGCTCAGTATAAAGCTCATTAGCTCGACTCACTAAGCTAAACAATCTGAGCCTGAACCTAATAAAGCTCGAGCTCGTAAGCGTGCCAGCCTAAACAAGCCTCCTCAAAAAATAATAAATTTTAATTCATATTTATTTAATTAATATAATTTTAAACCTGTATATTTTAAAATTTAAGTCCACAAATTAATAGCAGTACATATACTTCAATTCATATCCTTGCACCGCATGTTTTCAAAGTACTTTAATACCAGCAATTTTAATTTATGCTATTAACACTCATTAATATTCTAAAGCAGGTTTTCAAAAAACATATAATACTTGTAATTTAATAATTCTGTACCAAAAGATATTACATGAATTTTTTTTTTCCCTTTAAATTATCAATGATAAGAAAATAAAAGAATTTTTTTTCATTCTATGCCGTAAAAACTTTTTTATTTTAACACATAATCATATTATGTTGAAAATTACGTATATTTTCTACTTGACATTGATTAGTATATTTATATAACAAGTAAACTATATGAATTATTTTTATATTCTTATTTATAGAAATTGTAAGTCTTAACTTAAAATTCGGGCCTAATCACGCTATCGACCAAAAATGACTTAACACAAGTGATTTTAAGCTAGATAGGCTTGAGATGAGCTTGAGCTCGAACTATTGGCGAGCCAAGCTCGAGCCGAGCCAAATGTTATCGAGTCAAGTCTCGATCCTAACAAGCTCAGGCTTGGCTCATTTCACCCTTAGGAGTTGGAGAACAGTGTACAAGGCAACGTTGTCAGTCAGCATCACCTTTGACAACCACCATGTTTTCTGACCTTTTCCTCTATACATGCAAATAGGTTATCAAAAATAAAAACATACTCTTGTTTCATATTCTCAAATTTCCAACCATACACAAATCATTCGACCAAACACATAAAAGGAATATATATCCAGTGGTGAGAAGCGACAAGGTGAAGACAATTTGAATCACTGAAGTTCGTAACTGTAAGAGTTTTAATCTTATTTGTATGCAAAAAAATTTACAGGTATACTATTTAATGATAAATTAAACTACTGACTGTCCTAATAATCAGTAATCTTTTTAATCCCATACATGTTTTATGGTTAATCCTACTTTTCCTCGAGTGATGATGGTGGAGAATGAAGTGGAGAAGAAACATGTCCCAAAACTAAAGTCGTTCCTAGTAATCACAAACATCACTTTTCCAATATTAAAAACTAGGGGAGTAAATGAGCAAGCCTAGTCAAGCCAATTAGGCTCCATTTGAAGGTCATTGAGTTTAAAAATTTTGTGCTTAAAATCGACTTAATTAAGCTTGAACTTAACTGAATAAGTTCTAAGCCAACTTCTTGTTTATGCTTATTGAAGTTCGATACATAAGTCGGAGTGTGGGAGACAATAGATAACTATCTGGGTATTAATTACAAATTCTCAATTTTCGAAAAAATGAAAAGTGGGATCACTTGAATGCATTTTCTAGATTCTTATACTGGAAAACTTCAACGATTTTCGCCAAGATTTTACTTAGTAAAGAAGTCTAGTAATTTCCAATATTAATCATAAGTGGAGGTTTGAGGTTCTTGTTCAAATCCCCAACTGCAACTTTTATCTACATATACAGCTCCCAAGGGGCATGGTCAATACAAACAGGAAGACAAACAAAATATGCAAACTCATCCAAAACAAAAAGGACATAGATAAAAGGAACCGGGGATCAAGAAAAGCCTTCTCGCTAGTTGGAAGATAGATCAACCATCGAGACAGTCGGATAGTGTCGCCTCGAAAACACCTCATACATCATGCTCAACGTCTATTCCATATGCTTTCCACCTACCATGGAACATCCTTCAGGCTTTGAAATCAAAAATTCCTTTCCTTTGCAGACTAATTTAATGGCCATTTGGTTTCTAATAAAACACAGACAGCAAAGAATGCAAACAGTAAGTAATGTATTGTAAGACTACATGAGCAGTCACTCGAGGTCAGTCAAAACCCTAAGCAATGGAAATAATTGTTTGGGACTCCCAATTTATTAAGGTTTCTTCTCAAAATTAATTATACTATTCTTCTACCGGGTATCATCAATCTTAATTGGAGAAATAATGAAGTGTATGAAACATTATAAAAGCTTACAACAATAATCCCAGTGCCACAAGTAGAGGTGTAAACGACCCGAACCGCTCGCAAGTAACTCGCGAGTAGCTCAAATAAAACTTGACTCGAAATCGAATTAACCGAGTTCGAGTTCGAGTAAATAAACGAGCATGAGTCGAGTAGTGAACTACTCAGCTCAATACTCGATTAAGTACTCGACTCGATATTCGATTAAGTATTCGACTAAATACTCGACTAGATATTCGAATTGGTACTCGACTCATATGAAGTAGTTCCAGTGCATTATTTTCTTTTGAAATGGATAACTTGTAACATTAATAGTAGAATAAAAGAAGGAAGATTAAATTCCTTGTAAAAGATAACATGTTACATTTGTTGTGGAGTGAAAAAACTTGTATTTGGTTTGCTTGTATTTTTTACAACTTAGTTTTTTATGTCTATTTGCTATTAATATATCGGTAATTTATGGTTATATATGTTAAAATATAGCGTGGGTAATAATTGAGTATCCAAATTGAGCATAACCAATGTTCGAGTGTATGGAATAAGATTATAAGAGGTAATTTGTTGAACGTTCATATGCACAATAAACGAGTACTCGAGTCGAGTTGAGTACTTGAATAGTTAATCGAGTTCGAGTACCCGAGTAATTAATTGAGTTCGAGCCGAGTACTGAGATACTCGGCTCGGCTCAACTTGATTACATCCCCAGCCACTAGGGTTGAGCATGAGTCGGGTACCCTATCCAAAATGCATTTTGGTTCGGGTATCCGAAACACTAAAACCATCAAAATTATTACCCATAATATGATCTAAAAAATCAAGTACCCAGATCAATCGGGTACCCTAAAACATCGGGCTGAATCATGTCGGGTCGGGTACCCGCCCATTTAATTAAAATTTCTCATAAAACCAATTCTATAAAACATATAAACAACTATCTACTAATATATTACTAATTCGTTTGTGAGTATATTATAAAATTATCATAACACAATTCCACTTGAACTTCATAATTTAAAATTAAAAAGGATCATAAGCATAATTGTTATGCTTTGATTATCACAAAACCATAACCATCTTCAAAATGATTATGACACGTAAACAAAAGCTTCACAAATATGTGAAAGGTTAAAGATTGGATATAGAGAAATAGATCATAGAAAAAATCATCCTTATTATATTCATCTACTATTACTAATTCATTCAAAAATTAAGAGGAAAGTCATTTTTTTTTGTGAAAGATGGCCGAAAGTTTAAAATTTTTTTTTTTTTTACATAAATATGGGAAGCTTTTGTTAAAAGAAGAAAGGAAAAAAATACAGTCTGAAAAAGTTTTGCTAGAATTTAGAATTAAATCTATAACGTCGTTTAATGAATCAATACTCTAAATACAATATAAATATTTGTTTAGGCCAATATGTATGTAATTAATGTCGGGTCGGATCGGATACCAAAAATTTTCCAAAGGGATATCCGTATTCGAACCAATATTCATATTTCAACGGGTCGGGTATAACCTAAATGGAGATTTTCGAGTCTGTTACCCTAAGTTTTTGGAACGGTTAGGTTCGGTCCTTTGGGTTTTCAAGTAATCAAGTACTTTTGCTCACCCCTACTAGCCACAAGTGCTCCCGCCATAGCAGGATCTCAGAGGGATGGGATATACGCGCCCTTACCCCTTCAGGATGTTACCCTAAAGAGAGGTTGTGTTCGAGGACCCCCAACCTACAGAGCATAGAAGCAAACGAACAAACAAATCAATAGAGCAACAATGAAACAATAAAGCAACAAGTAGCAAAGCATAGAGCAACAAAAGAGCATCAATAAAACACATGAGGAACCCACGACAAGCCACAAGCAACAATAGCACATGTAAGCCTAGGAGCATTATGAACTAGCTTTGTTATGCTCCTCTATCCTAAACCGCTATGTCGACTACTCTAATTCAACCCGCCACTCAGCTCTATCTAAGACTATCTCTTCATTTATGTTTAAATAGGTGAGGCCATGTCTAATGGTTTCCATCTAGCTCTTCTCTGTCCTGCCACTCCCTCTCCTCCTGTATGAAGTTGTTCGCATTTCTTGACAGAGGCAATGAACAGTCTCCTCTTAACATGCCCAAACCGTCGCATACATTGCTCCTCATCTTATCCTCGATTGGGGCAAGGCCCATTTTGCTTCTTATAAGTTACAACATAATTTATGATCATGTCCTTCCTTGTGTATCCACACATCCAGAACATCCTCCCCTCCGCCACATTTAGCTTTTACGTGTATTGTTGTTTAACTGGCCAACACTACACACTGTATAACATAACTGGTCTTATAGTATTTTCCCTTCAATTTTAAAGGAATCTTTGTATCGCATAGTACCGCCGAAGCCATCTTCCATTAGCCATCCAACTTGAATCCGGTTGTTGACATCCTCGTCAACTCCGCCTTCCTGTTGCACCATGGATCCCAATATTTGAAACTCTCTTTTTTTAGTATGCACTCCGCCCCAATCTTCACATGTTCTATGATTGGCCTGGTTGAGGTATAGAACTTAAAATTCCATATGCTTAGTTTTGGATCTAATGCGTCGTAAGCCTTTCGATTCCAGGGCCCTTCTCCAGAGTTCCAGCTTCTCATTCACCTCTACTCTAGACTCGCTAACCAGGATTATATCATCCGCAAAAAGCATGCACCAAGACACACCCCTTTGAATGTGCCTAGTGAGCACGTTCATAACCAAAATAAACAAAAGGGGCTCAAGGCTGATCCTTGGTGTACTCCAATTGTAATTGGGAAAGCGTCTTTCTCCCATTCTGTTATCCTCACATTGGTTAATGCGTCCTCATACATGTCTTTAGTGGCTCGGATATAGGATATGAGGGTGCCTTTCTTCTCCAATACCCTCCATATGACTTTTCTTGGTACTCTATCATATGCCTTCTCCAAATCAATAAACACGACGTGAAGGTCCTTTTGTCTATCTCAGTAGTACTCTATTGTACACCTTAGGAGATGGATGGCTTCTATCATAGATCTACCCGGCATAAATCTAAATTGGCTCTGAGACCTTATTTGTTGCCATAGCCTTCTTTCTATGACTTGCTCTCATAGCTTCAAAGTGTGGCTCATTAGTTCGATACCCCTATAGTTGGCACAATTCTAAATGTCACGTTTGTTCATATAGATTGGTATCAACGTGCTCTTGCTCGAGTCGTCAAGCATCTAGCCCTTGAAGAATTTGGTTGAATAGTTTAGTTAACCAACTTATGCGCTTCCCTCCAATGAATTTCCATGTCTCAATGGATATTCCATCTATCCCAATTGCTTTGCCTCCACCCATCTTTTTCAGGGCTTCCCTGACTTCTTCAGGTTTAATGCGCCTACAATAACAATAATTCTGATGCTCCTCAAACACCGGAGTTCTTCTAGGGATATATTCATAACCCCTTCTCGTTGAACAAATCATGGAAGTAGGTCTTCCACCTTGCTTTAATTTGTTGCTCATCTATGAGCATATGTCCATCCTCTCCTTGATGCATTTTACCTGATCCAAGTCCCTAGTCCTCATTTCTCTCGCTTCAGCTATTATGTATAGGTCCCTTGCTCCCTCCTCAGTATTTAACCTCATGTAGGAATCCTCGTCAGCTTTGAATTGTTCCCCTCTGACTGTTGTCTTTGCTTCCTTCTTCGCTTGTTTATATTGTTGTTTCTTGTCCTTGTCTTTACTTCGACCCCACTCTTTGAAACATTCTCATTTGGCCTTAATCTTCTCTGGGAAATCCCTACGCCACCACTAGGACTCTCCATGGTTTGGTGCCCCACCCTTTGATTCACCTAGTACTTCATGTGCCGAAACTCTGATCTTTTGAGCCATTCGATTCCAAATGTGATTTATGTCCCCCACCACATCCCAGTCAAGCTCAGACTCTTAACTCTTTCCTTCAAGGTTTGGTACTTCTCCCCCGTTAAGTCCCGCCAATGAGTGCGTGGGTGCGCTGGTTTCCTAGCTCCCTTGCCCCTTCTCTTAGCCTTGACATCAGTACACAAAACCCTATGTTGCATGGACAAGCCTTCCCCTAACATTATAATGTAAAGTAGATTATTTGATGCATGCTTAAACTAACTTGGATACCTCGTTCACCAAAAGAAGACCCACAAATCAAACTTAATCAAATCCAAAATAACACTTTCAAGGCATATGGAACGCAATTTTGAAATGCAAATAAAGAGATTACTACCTGCAAAGAATCATGACCAATCCTACCAGTTAGAGATCTCGGTTAGCTGGTACAAGCTTCAGTAACTTGGTGAGGTCATAGGCTTTGAAGTCTTTTCCGTAGGCTAGGCTCAGATCCAGAGGCGTTTTTCCAACCTGGAGCACAAAAGCAGTCATCTGAAGTCAAAATGCTGACACAAGCAAGCTCGCATGGAAGAAACTTCTTGATGCCAACATGCAAAATAGACAATCAATGATGATATGGGCAAACGTCAAAAATTTTAGCATAGTGACAAAGAAAACCATTACCAGGTACGTTAGTATGCAACTCAAGGAATTCAATCAGTTGATAGCTATCCATACACTAGTCCTACCCATATCTGAAATATTATTGACACAAAATAGATGTGGTTGCATATAATGTCCAAAGAACTTGGAACATTCACTTGGGAAGTATAAAGCACAACAGAAAAGCAACATTCCCAATGCCCCAAGGGCTCCGGCCTAAGCAAGGTCTAGGGGTGGATGTACGCAGCCTTCCCCCTTCAAGATGCTACCCTATAGAGAGGTTGTTTCTAAGAACCCCCAACTTAGTGGATGCATAAAGCACAATAGAAGTAACTCTTTTTAACAATGGTAAGGAGATTACAAACCCCAGAAATAACTCTTTTTAACAATGGCAAGGAGATTACAAACCCCCTAAACAGAGGCCAAAACTTTGGGGAAAAGAGAGTTGGTGAGCTTCAAACTCAAAGGCGTAGCTAGAAGCTGGCAGGGATTTTAACTACTCAACCCTCCCAGAGAAGCTCATAATTGAAGTAATGGAAGTAAAGAAAGCATACATAGTCAGTTTAGAACATGTCAATCCAATGCTAAATTCATTTGGTCAAGAAACATCTATCATCAAGTTCTGCACAGTATTTTTACCTTTTTTTGGATAAAAGATTACATGAAAAGATTAGAAATATCGTAAAATATCAAACAATAAATGTCAAATAGCTATCTCTTTTCGCTTGTGGGACTTCTAGTTCACTCCCTCACAGGTATTTATGTCTTTTGTTACCTAGATTGAGGTATGAGAGTTAGACATAAGAACATATCTACAAGTCAGACATAAGAACATATCTACATGTCAAACATGGCTAGTTTCTAAGATTTTTCTATGTTTTTTGTCCTATTTGAAGTGCCTAAATGTTGAATCAGCGTCCAAAGTAGCTTTCCAACGCATGCACTTCTGGATGGAATGAAGAGTTGAGGTACTTGTGCTTATTCTAGACCTCTAGACCCCTATAGAGAGCCTAGTAACCCTTCTAACAAAATTGTCAAGAACAAGATGAAATCTACACCCTTTACTGTGAAACATGAATGATCAATGCCTCCTGAAAAACCATTGGATGATAAAAAGCAAGGGAACGGAGAGACGAAAAGGACACATGATTGAGGTGCGAATGGATAATGTATTGTCTCGGTTAAAGCAAACAAAGACAAGTCATGCCTCATTTTTAAGCAGCATAACAAAGTATGGAGTACCTGGTTTTTCCTAGACTTGTCTGCTCCGTTAACTAACAAGACTTTAGTTATGTCTCTATTTCTAGTTTGCATGGCAACATGCAATGGCGTCCAGCCTTCCTGTTGGAGACAATTCCAGGAAACGGAATGAGTATAACACACATAAAACTGCATAGACAAATCGAAAAAAGACGACGTACTTGCATTATCAGTGGTGTTGGGATCAACGTTGTACTTGATGAGTAACTTCACAGTCTGCATAGCCCCAACTTGTACAGCATAATGAAGTGGCGTAGCACCATCCTGATCAAGATACAAATAACTAGAGTGGTGGACACCAGGAAGGAGAAAAGGGGAAAACAGGTTGAGCAGCTTGTGCCCTCCTACTAAGCATTCCTAGGCTTAGCATAGCTGCGTAAGCAGCCCTTCGCTTATAGAATATAAAAACTAAAATCTATAAGAAGTCTAGGAATCCTAATCCGATAATAACTACTATTCTATCCAATAAAAATATAAATAAATAGATAATAAGAAAAATATTCTAGATAGAGTCAAATTCTATATAAGATCAAAGTCCATCCAAATTATTGTTTCCACGAGAGATATTTCCAAATTATTGTTTCTACGAGAGATATTTTGAAATTATTCTAAGATCTCTATCACAAAGACATATAAAAACATAAACAGAAATGAAAGATTTGAATATGTCCTTATACCCAGTTAAACAGAGCGGAAGCTTTTTGTCTTACCTTGTCTTTGGCATGAGGATTTGCACCTTTTCGTAAGAGATGACTAATGACTGCCTCCTTTTTACCAATGACAGCAACATGGAGAGCTGTGAGGCCATCCTGATTCAAAATGTCTGCTTTTTGTTAATGCCGGATAATGATTCTGCCAGTCAATAAATCAACGCACAATTCAAAATCAAGTTTACGAACGTTAATCATGAAGCTTAATCACCTTATCAACACAATCTATGCTGACCCCATCTTCAAGTAGCTGGTCCAGAGCATGGATTTGCCCTGAGAGAGCAAAAGTATGAAGCGGGTTCCATTTTGCCTACAAAATAGATAACCATTCAAAAGTCATAACATTTTAAAACAACTCCTAGAGATTCTAAGAGGGGGAAAAGACTTTTGAAACATCCATTTTGAACAAAAGCAAGCAGTTGAATAACAAATGTGGAAGAAAGCATGCAATAGGATGAAGTTTCCATGTGCTCTAGAAAGGTAAAGGGTTATTTACGCCATTAATCATGTCCTTTTCCTATCATGTCAATTTAGTCTATGAAATTTTAATTGTGTCAATTTAGTCCATGTATAATTAGCATTGCATATCTTTTCATTAATTTTCAACTAAAACATAGCATTCGTGTAGTTAAAAATTAACAATCATTTCAAATTCAAATTGATCGGAATAATTTCAGTGATATAGGGACTAAATTGACACAATTAAAAATTTAGGGACTAGATTGAGACAATAGGCAAAGTATAGGCAATAATAGCATAAATAACTCAAAGATAAAAGACAAATCTTAGTTACAACAAGATATTTATAATTTTTCAAGTGATAGCCATGATATTTTGCTTACAGTTGATATTTTGTCAAGGTTTGAAGCTGAATTCTGATGCAAAATTGTTCTTTCTTCTGGTTCCAACAAATCATCAACCTCTGCATGGTTTAAGAACACCAAGAAAAGGAAACAGATTCGTCACCAAGCTGATGGAAACAACAAAGACAAAAAAATAACCCTACATAAATGCCAGGGAAAATGCAATAAAAGATGTTAGTAAGGGTTACAGAATCCTAAACAGATTCAAATAGACATTTCCATTAGATTGAGATATAACTAAGAATTTTCAGTATAAGGGCACAAGAACAACATAAGGCCTATTTAGAGATAGAGAATTTTCCAGCCTTTTCAGGAAAATGTTTCTTGAGAAATGGAAAATTGGAAAGGTTGCTCAAAAGTCCAGTTTTCCAATTAGAACAGTTTTCTAATTTTCCATATCTTATTAGGAAAGTTCGAAAGTTATTTTCCATACTTTGCCACCTCATTTTTCAAATGAAGCAATACTAATATATCCAATTTATGTACCTAATTATGTATCCAATTACACATGGCAAAAATTTATTACTTTTGAAAAAAGTAGTTATCTAATATTATTTTTACGGTCCAAATATTTGTTGATGGAGTCATCTTGGGTGACTTAAGAGTCATTTGACCACTCGGTGACCAAATTAGAGGTGCCACATTGTGTGACCACTCGCCTGCCTTTAAATTTCTGTAGCTAAAGCTAATAAGAAACAAAAGGGAATTTCTTAATATTAATTCTCACAACTCGAGAGCAAGAAAGAACTATAAAATATAATGAAAATCTGAAATAATAGAATGAATAAACCCCAATCAGCCAGAGAAGCTTTCCCAGCTGTACTTAAAGACTAAAATAACACGGATAAATAAAAATATTAAAACACGGCTTTATCCTATCTTCTAATCTCCATCAAGCCCTTCTTCTAAAAGGTACACTCCTTTGCCAGGTATGTCCCAACTCGCCCAACCTTCCTCTCACTAAGGTACGGGCTGCATCACAAACATAAATTGGACGCAACTATAGCATTTTCCTTCCAAATCCCTGTGATTTTCACTATCCCAAAAGCCACTAACTCTACTCTTATCCCCAACCCCAACCTTAAAAGTGGAATTTGTACCCAGACCAATATTCGATTTTCACGGATAGAATATACTCGAACTGGTCATTTTCGGATCGGTTACCCTTGTTCGGACAGGATTATCAGAATTTTGAATTTACAAAAATTACTTATCCTATATTATTTTTATCGAAAAACGAGAAAAAATAGATAGGAAACATAAAAAGGAACACCCTAACTTAAAGACATTTTCTTGTTCTCTTTATTAGAAAATTGTTATCCATTGTCTTTTCCTAAAAGAGTGTTCCAAATGGAATAATAGAAAAGGAAAAACTAGAGATGAAAACAAAAAATGGAAACAGAAAACGGAAATCATTTTCAGTCTCTAAACAGGCCCATAATGTTGCATTGGAATTGTACCCAAAATTGAACCTAACGAAGAAATTCCTCATAATATGAAAACTTAAAATTGTTGTCCATTTTTTACTTATCAAAAAAAAATGGAATTAGAAACATCAACATCCGTGAATAAGTTAGTTCTTTTTATCAAATCTAGGAACTAGGCATGGACAGTAAACCTTTTGCAAGATCGTTCTCATACTTGATCACTGCGTCTACACCATCAACTCTTGCTGTAGAAGCATCTTGTTCTTCTTCCCAGTCGCTCTCAAAATCCAAATCATTTTCTTTCCGTTCTTCATCCTCGTCTTCATAATCACTTCCACTGCCATCATCAGGATCTTCCCATACATCTACCGAAGCTTTTACTGCAAATGAACGTTTTTGCCAAACAAATTGATAGAAGTATTTCCTTCTTGGGAAAGTAAGTGCCTGCAGTTGATATCCCCTGCAGCTGGAGACATGGGCTGCTGCTGTTGATATACCAGCAGGCCACAATAGAAACTGTTCTGAAGGTACAGTTACAGTAGGCCAAAACGCCATGCAGTCAAGTTCTCTTTTTATCACTCAAGATTGTGAGACAGCCAAACAGCAATGTGTCCTCCCGACTTTGCATAATATATCAATGTTACAGAAGAGAGATGTTAAGAACGTCGAAGCACTGGTCCCTTTAGAACATAGAATCAAATAAATGCCATCACACACCCGTTCATTGTTGTGAATGATACTTTTAGACCACCATATTGCATTATATATCATATTTTAATTAAAAAATATTTTATAAATGTATTTACATGTTAAATTCTATCCAAGAGTATAGAAGTTAATTATTTGTGCGTCTATTCCTATGAAAATTAATTATTGTATAGCTATTTATACATATTTTTGAGAACATGAAATCAAAAACAACTTATTTTCCCTTAGCAAATTTGACACAAATTATTTTCCCTCAACAAATCAAATGCAATCGACATAACTACGGATGGCAATGAGGCGGGTAAAATCCGTTATCCGCGGGCATCCGCCCTGTTTGGGGCGGGTACGGGTAGCGTACACGTGTCAACACCCGTCACAGGTATGGGGCGGGTACAGGTATAGGCTTGTACCCGCACCCAGTGGCGGATCTACGTTGGATCAACCGGGGTGCATGGACCCCGCAGCTTTGCTACCCGACCTTTAAAAATGTACATATATTGATAAAGAATACTGAACAAGTTCCTATAAAGCAAAAGCAGTGACCCCGCATCATAAGTCAAGCCTTAGTTTGATGGTTTGAGTGGCCTCTTGTCACTTTCAAGTCGCGTGTTCGATTCCCACGATGCCTACTTCCCATTTTTCTCTCATTTTTGTTTATTTGCAACTCATTCCTCAGTCATCAAATTTTTTTTTTTGGGGGGGGGGATACATCTTTCTAAATTTAATAAATGTTTTATTACACGCACACACGCACGCCCCCGTGCCCACCCGCCTGCACATGCACACACATTTAATTACATATTTTACGGTTATTTATGCAAAAATTCTTGTATGTTTTCCATTGTTTCAATATGGATTTATATTTAATTGTGTCAATTTAATCTTTTGTATTATGTTAACCCAGTGCATTGGTGCAATTGAAGTAAAGTTGATAATACAATTTTTTAATGGGCCAGATATGTTAGATAAAAATGATAGAATACAAACTCGCCTATTGACCTAATCACCATGATTCAACTATTAAAAATGTAATTGCTAATTTATTGCCAACTCTATTCTATGACTAAATTGAGACAATGTAAATTATCAAGGGCAAAATTAACAGAAGTAAAAGTACATAATTAAATTAATACTGGATTAAGTATATGGAATTTCAAAAAAAATCATAACTATTTTTTATAAACATGGACCCCGCACCGTTAAAGTCCTAGATCTGCCACTGCCCGCACCGCCCCACCCGGTGGTTATTTTATATAAAATATATTTCTTATTTACTTATATGAATTTATGGTTATTATTCAAGGGAAAAAAGAAAAGAATTTTATGGGTAATAAGTTGGACATAGATATGTAACAAGGCGGGTACGAAGTAGGTAAAGGCAGGTATGGGTGAGCAGGGGCGGGCAGGGGCAGGTAATGGGTACCCGTGAGAAATGGGGCAGGTACGGGTTTGTACCCGCAGGGGCAGGTACAGGTACCCACTTCATACCCGTGGCGGGTTATGGGGCGGGTATATGATTTGGGTGGCGGGTACGGGTATGGAGGAGGCGGCCCCCGTAAACCCCGCCGCCCCACTGCCATCCCTAGACATGACCCATTACATAATATTTGCAGCATACCACTTCCACAACAATGAATCACAATCTGCAATATTCCATGCTCTAGAAATTACACCAAATAATGTATCTGAAAACTTGCAGTGTAAGTTCGCTCCAAGAAAGAGCTCTAAGTGTAAGGATTACCTCTCCAATTGAACCACTTCTAGGATAACTGACCAAGACTTTTCAAGTAAAAACAAATAAACTTGAGATTACAAGTCAAATTTTTAAAGAGTTTATGACCAAGGGAAATAGGGAATAGTAGACTTTGACAAAAGCCACTCCCTCCCAGGGGCAAGAATGTACAATTTGTTAGGATAAGCAAAAAAGGAATTTCATAGAAATGAAAAACAGAGGAAAAGAGGAAAGGAAGGAGAAGTGAAGAAAAACAGCATCCCATGACAAATCGCACAGTATATGGATACACGGCATCTGTCTGCTTGCATGATGAGACATCCCTCTTCCTTGGAAAGCTGATTTTGGGGTAGAGTTCAAACCCAATATCCCCAAAAATTCCATCAGTTTAAGCTCTTGCAACAATTGGTTCCTTAATATGGTATCAGAGCCTTGTTGAGAGTTTACATGTTCAAATCTGAACAACCACGCTCTAAATATTAATATATTTCAAACACAAGTTAAGGTCGGCCTATGCATTATCCATGCTTCAAACCCAATAGCCATTTGCATGAGGAGACATGTTCGAGTATCCAACCATTTCTAAACCTTCACACATCAACTTAAGCAGTTGGGGCATGTTAGAGTATATAACTATTCCTGGCCTTTCGCCCATTAGCTTAAGCTTTGGGGAAGATAGTTCCTTAATATGGTATCAAAGCCTTGTTGACCAAGAAGACACGGGTTCAAATCTCAACAGCTTCCACTTTCAACATTAGAACAACTTAAGCACAAGGTATGCGGTGGGCCTGTGCTTAAATCCACACTTCAAACCCAATTAGCATCCGTGTAAGGGGGCGCGTTAAAGTATAAAACTATTACTGGGTTACACTCCCGGAGTTTGATGAAATCCCAAATTGATATTTTTGGGATTTATTTTCAAAACAATGACAAGAAAAACAATTTAAGCTAACAAGGAAGAAATAACAACTTTTCATTCATAATTTCCAAAAGCACCATCCACACATATATATAGACAATGGAAGCATGGCTCAAAAATTCTAGCTTGGGCAAAATGCTAGATAACCCCCCTAAGGGCAAAACACTATATCATCGCCCTATATAGACCCTACACAATTAATATTCTGTCCCGGGCCAGCAAAAAACACTAGGGCCTCATCGGACCCTTCCTCCTCTCCTCAACTGATGTCTCTGGGAACCAGGCCGACCCAATATGATCTATAGGCCAACACTGGACCACGATAGTATCAGCTCAAATGGGGAATGCAACAATACTCTCCTCCTCGGAAGACCCTTGCCCACAAGGGTCAAATGTCGGGTTTTTCTCCCGAATGTCGTGAAAGAACTCCCAAGTAGTGTCTTCTGCGGGTTTTCCCTTCCACTTAACTAACACCTTTGTAACTACTACATTGCGGTAGCGAGCCATACGTGGATCTAGAATGGCTTCAGGAACAGTGGAAGCAAGCAGTGAAGCCCAATCCTGAGGTAGTGTGGGAGAATGAGGGATAGCCCATGGTGACGTTTAAGCAGCGAAACGTGAAATACGGAATGTATAGTGGCAGTCGGGGTGGCTCCAATTTATAAGCCACTTGACCGATACGATCAAGCACTCTAAATGGGCCACAGTAATGTAGCGCCAGTTTATGGACCGTTCAGCATTCAACTGAGTGTTGACTATAGGGGTGTAGTTTTAAGTAAACCTAGTCATCTCATTCAAACTTGTGGTCCCTATGATGTTGGTCCGCCAATTGCTTCATTCGGTTTTGAGATCGATGAAGGTGGTGTTTAAGGACCTTCATTGCTTCTTCCCGTGCCCGAAGGTTGCGGTCCACAACGGCATTTTTAGATTCCCCCAATAAATATGGAAGATGTACCGGTGGAGGTTGTCTATAAACTACCTCGTAAGGGGTAGTCTATGTGGCCGAGTGATAGGTAGTGTTTTACCACCACTCGACTAACGGTATCCATTCAAACCATTTTTTTCATATTCAAAGCACATACAACTGAGGTAGCTTTCCAAACAACAGTTAAGCACCTCCATTTGTCCGTCCGTTTGATGGTGATAGGATGTCCAGCGACGGAGATGGACACCTTGCATACGATACAGTTCCTCCCAAAGACTGCTAGTAAAAACAAGAACTTTGTCTGAAATGATCTCCTCAGGGAGACCGTGTTACTTGTATATTTCTCGCATAAACACGTTAGCTATCGATAAAGCAGTATAAGGATGGGAAAGAGGAGGAAATGAGCATACTTACTCAGTTGGTCAATGACCACAAGGATGACGTCCTTGCCAGTCCAAATGGATATGCTAGTCCAAATGGTTTAGGGAGTAGGGAGGGGTTGTAACAACCCAGGAAATGCTACGGAGTCATATTTACATTTTTGACAAGTGGGACATTGTTTAATAAAGTTAGTCACATAGTTTTTAAGTCCACGCCAATGAAAAAGGGTAGTAATGCGTTTGCGAGTTTATGTAATTCCGGAGTGACCAGTGGTAGGAGAGGCGTGCATCCAAGTCATGATGTGGGTTTTGACCGAACAAGCATGGTCGATAACCAAGCGGCCTTTCCTATGAAGTTGGTTGTTGGTCCATGCGTAGTATGGATGGGTTTGTGGGTTGTGAACAAGATCGTTGATAATATGTTGAAAGTGAGGGTTCGTGTTCCATGAGTTTTGCAATTGAGACATAAGGTTGGCGGAGAGGGTGGAGAGAGCGAGCGATAGTATTTTGCCGCTTGTTACCCAGGAAAGGGCGTCGGCAACAACATTTTCTTTAACCTTCTTATAAGCGATACCATAACTATATCCCATGAGTTTAGCTAGCCATTGTAGTTGAAAGGGGGTCGAAATGCGTTGTTCCAATAAATGCTTAAGACTTTGTTGGTCCGTGCGGATGCAAAAGCGATGATCCATTAAATATTGGTTCCATTTTTTTTACAGTGTGAACCACGGCTAACAATTCCCATTCATAAACGAACATGTGTTGATGACATGGGGATAGGGCCTTACTAAGGTGTGCAATGGGGTGGCCTTTTTGAATGAGAATGGCACTAATGTCGACACCCGAAGCATCAATTTCAATTTCAAATGTCGTCGTGAAATCCGAAAGGGCAAGTACGGGGGCGGAAATCAAGGCCTCTTTGATGCGATCAAAGGCAGCGCGTGCCGAATCTGTCTGAACAAGTGTTGGATGTTTTAACATCTCTGTGAGTGGTTTAGCAATTTTTCCATAGTCTTAGACAAAAAGTCTACAGTAGCCTATCAGTCCAAGGACGCCATGAAGTTGCGTAAGGGTTGTGGGGAGTGGCCAATCACGAATGACTTGAATTTTGCCAGGATCGGTGGAAACGTGGCCTCCACGAAAGATATGTCCCAAGTAATCAATTTCAATCATACCAAAAGAACATTTGCTATGTTTAGCATAAAGAGAATGTTGCAAAAGAAGGCCAAAAACCATGCAAAGGTGAGTAAGGTGCAATGGCCAATCCGGACTATACACTAATATGTCGTTGAAAAAAACTAAGACGAAACGGCGTAAATGAGGACGAAAAATAAAATTCATGAGAGATTGGAAGGTTGAGGGTGCATTGGTCAAGCCAAAGGGCATGACGATGAATTCATAGTGGCCGGAATGGGTGCGAAAAGCTGTTTTGAAAATGTCCTTGTCGTGCGTGCATATTTGGTGATAGCCAGACCGAAGATCAATTTTTGAAAAAACAATCCCCCCATGCAATTAGTCAAACAACTCATCGAATAAAGGAATTGGGTATTTATCCTTTATGGTGGTGACATTAAGTGCGTGATAATCTATGCATATTCTCCACCAGTTGTCTTTCTTTTTAACTAAAATGACAAGTGATGCATAAGGACTAGTGCTCTCTCTAATGGTATGTTTTGCTAGAAGCTCCAAAATCATGTCTTCTATTGCATTCTTTTGGTCAAGAGAATAGCGATAGGGGCGTAAGTTAACCAGAGAGGACCCCTCTTTAAGTGGGATTTGGTGGTCAAATTGGGGCCGGGATGGGGGTAGGTGTGAAGGCTCGCTGAAGACAAGTTAGAATTCTTCAAGTAAGTTGCTAAGGGTAGGAGGAGTATGCGTTGGTGATGTGGTTACCTCGACGGAGGGAATGGCGGTATAAATGGTACCACGGGTGTGAGGATCTTCTAAAGTGCGAGTCATTGTGAATGCGGTTATTTCCCGAATACGGTCGTGGATGAGGCCACGGAGAGTGCGCGTCGTACCGTCGTGTGTGAATGTAGCAGTGAGGTGTTTCATATCCAAGCACACGGGTCCGACAACCTCCAAGAGGGATGGGAATCAAGTCAGAGTGATAGGTCGTGCTGTCTAGGGTCCATTTGAAATTTTCAAAAGAGGAGGTGGTGGGCATTTGACCCCCATCAGCCACGGTGATGTAAAAGGTTTGGGTGTTGGAAATGGGACATCGTAGCTTTCTAGCTAAATTTATATCCAAGAAGTTATGGGTGGCACCGCAATCAATTAAGATATGTAAGGCATGCCTGCCATGGTAGCCAATGACACGAAGTGTCTGATTTGAAGTGT